>JAECUM010007833.1:0-80212 GCA_016617855.1 Megalonaias nervosa | reverse complement strand
GCATTTCAACATACATAATGCCCATCATCATCCGGTAGATGCATCTCAACATACATAATGCCCATCATCATCCTGTAGATGCAACTCAACAAATATAATCCCCATCATCATCCGGTAGATGCATCTCAACATACATAATGCCCATGATCATGTTGTAGATGCATCTCAACATACATAATGCCCATCATCATCCTGTAGATGGATCTCAACATACATAATGCCCATCATCATCCTGTAGATGGATCTCAACATACATAATGCCCATCATCATCCTGTAGATGCATCTCAACATACATAATGCCCATCATCATCCTGTAGGTGAAATTCAACATACATAATGCCCATCATCGTCGCATAGATGCAACTCAACATACATAAAGCCCATCATCATCCTGTAGGTGCATCTCAACATACATAATGCCCATCATCATCCTGTAGATGCATCTCAACATACATAATGCCCATCATCATCGCATAGATGCAACTCAACATACATAAAGCCCATCATCATCCTGTAGGTGCATCTCAACATACATAATGCCCATCATCATCCTGTAGATGCATCTCAACATACATAATGCCCATCATCATCGCATAGATGCAACTCAACATACATAATGCCCATCATCATCCTGTAGATGCATTTCAACATACATAATGCCCATCATCATCCTGTAGATGCAACTCGACATACATAATGCCCATCATCATCCTGTAGTTGCATCTCAACATACATAATGCCCATCATCATCCTGTAGATGCATCTCAACATACATAATGCCCATCATCATCCTGCAGATGCAACTCAACATACATAAAGCCCATCATCATCCTGTAGATGCATTTCAACATACATAATGCCCATCATCATCCTGTAGATGCATCTCAACATGCATAAAGCCCATCATCATCCTGTAGATGCAACTCAACATACATAAAGCCCATCATCATCCTGTAGATGCAACTCAACATACATAAAGCCCATCATCATCCTGTAGATGCATGTCAACATACATAATGCCCATCATCATCCTGTAGATGCAATTCAACATACATAATGCCCATCATCATACCGTAGATGCATTTCAACATGCATAATGCCCATCATCATCTGGTAGATGCATCTCAACATACATAATGCCCATCATCATCCTGTAGATGCAACTCAACAAATATAATCCCCATCATCATCCGGTAGATGCAACTCAACATACATAATGCCCATCATCATGTTGTAGATGCATCTCAACATACATAATGCCCATCATCATCCTGTAGGTGCATTTCAACATACATAATGCCCATCATCATTCTGTAGATGCATTTCAACATACATAATGCCCATCATCATCCTGTAGATGTATCTCAACATACATAATGCCCATCATCATCCTGTAGATGCATTTCAACATACATAATGCCCATCATCATCCTGTAGATGCATCTCAACATACATAATGCCCATCATCATCGCATAGATGCAACTCAACATACATAATGCCCATCATCATCCTGTAGATGCATCTCAACATACATAATGCCCATCATCATCCTGTAGATGCAACTCAACATACATAATGTCCATCATCATCCTGTAGATGCATTTCAACATACATAATGCCCATCATCATCCTGTAGATGCATCTCAACATACATAATGCCCATCATCATCCTGCAGATGCAACTCAACATACATAAAGCCCATCATCATCCTGTAGATGCATTTCAACATACATAATGCCCATCATCATCCTGTAGATGCATCTCAACATGCATAAAGCCCATCATCATCCTGTAGATGCAACTCAACATACATAAAGCCCATCATCATCCTGTAGATGCAACTCAACATACATAAAGCCCATCATCATCCTGTAGATGCATCTCAACATGCATAAAGCCCATCATCATCCTGTAGATGCAACTCAACATACATAAAGCCCATCATCATCCTGTAGATGCAACTCAACATACATAAAGCCCATCATCATCCTGTAGATGCATCTCAACATACATAATGCCCATCATCATCCTGTAGATGCATTTCAACATAGATAATGCCCATCATGATACTGTAGATGCATTTCAACATGCATAATGCCCATCATCATCTGGTAGATGCATCTCAACATACATAATGCCCATCATCATCCTGTAGATGCAACTCAACAAATATAATCCCCATCATCATCCGGTAGATGCATCTCAACATACATACTGCCCATCATCATGTTGTAGATGCATCTCAACATACATAATGCCCATCATCATCCTGTAGGTGCATTTCAACATGCATAATGCCCATCATCATCCTGTAGATGCATTTCAATATACATAATGCCCATCATCATCCTGTAGATGGATCTCAACATACATAATGCCCATCATCATCCTGTAGATGCATTTCAACATACATAATGCCCATCATCATCCTGTAGATGCATTTCAACATGGATAATCCCCATCATCATCCTGTAGATGCATCTCAACATACATAATGCCCATCATCATCCTGTAGATGCATTTCAACATGGATAATCCCCACCATCATCCTGTAGATGCATTTCAACATGGATAATCCCCATCATCATCCTGTAGATGCATCTCAACATATATAATGCCCATCATCATCCTGTAGATGGAACTCAACATACATAATGCCCATCATCATCGCATAGATGCAACTCAACATACATAAAGCCCATCATCATCCTGTAGGTGCACCTCAACATACATAATGCCCATCATCATCCTGTGGATGAGTCTCAACATACATAATGCCCATCATCCTCCTGTAGATGCAACTCAACATACATAATGCCCATCATCATCCTGTAGATGCATCTCAACATACATAATGCCCATCATCATCCTGTAGATGCATCTCAACATACATAATGCCCATCATCATACTGTAGATGCAACTCAACATACATAAAGCCCATCATCATCCTGTAGATGCATTTCAACATACATAATGCCCATCATCATCCTGTAGATGCATTTCAACATACATAATGCCCATCATCATCCTGTAGGTGCATCTCAACATACATAATGCCCATCATCATCGCATAGGTGCATCTCAACATACGATACATAAAGCCCATCATCATCCTGTAGATGCATCTCACCATACATAATGCCAATCATCATCATGTAGGTGCATCTCAACATACATACTGCCCATCATCATCCTGTACATGCATCTCAATATGTGGTAAATAATGCCCATCATCATCCTGTACATGCATCTACAACTCTTTTTTTTACCATTCATCCAGAAAGGGTGATCATATTGACATAAACATTTTGCTATAGCTCCTACTCCAGAACAAATGGTCATAAATACATTGGATTTCCCCTAAGAGACTCCTTTTGATATCTTGTTGGTTCTAAGTAAAGATGCATGCTGATCAGTGTTAGCAAACTTAAAGATGGACATAATAGATGTGGAGTTTTCACTAAATATTTCTGACTACATGTTCTAAAGGGAAATTACTCCAACAGATGTCAGTCAGATGAGGTTAATTTCTCTCACATTTGGCTCCGATGTGAGTCAGGTGAAGTCATTTTGTTCTTACATTTGGAAATTCAAGGCAGATGTGAGTCAGGTGAAACCATTTTGTTCTTACATTTGGTTGTTCAAGGCAGATGTGAGTCAGGTGAGGATAATTTCTTCTACATTGGCTATTTAATTAAGGCAAATGTCAGCCAGGTTAGGTCAGTTACATTTGGCTATTGAAGGCAGATGTGAGTCAGGTGAGCTCAGTTACATTTGGCTATTGAAGGCAAATGCCAGTCAGGTGAGGTCAGTTACTTTTGGCTATTGAATGCAGATGTTGGCCATGTGAGGTATGTTTCTCCTACATTTCTATTTAATTAAGGTAGATATCAGTAAGGCAATAAGTTCTCATAAATTTGGCTACATAAGGCATATGTCAGTCTAGTGAGGTCAATTTTTCCTACATTTGGCTATTTAATTAAGACATATGTCAGTCAAGTGAGGTCATTTTCTTCAACATCTGCCTATTTACTTCAGGTGAAGTCAATGTTTCTTACATTTGTTTCCATTTCAGGCATCCATGGATCAATATTAAGGCGGCTGTCTAAAGATCTCATCTGCGATGAATGGAGATTCTTCTTTAGAGAATTATCAGGTCTGTTCACATATCTTTTGTCTTGTGATTGTATCAGAAAACAGAGTTACTTATTTAGACATAAAGTAATTGTTTGAATGGACAACCTAGTTAGTTTTTATCTAGTTTGATTTGTTTGATGCCACTTAGACGTGGTATTGTGCCATGTGAATTTACAGCATGTTCCTGCCTCCATTGTGGGTCATCAGTCCATCAACTGTTATTTGTCAACACCCTGGAGGCTTCATTGCTGATCAGACTTTCATCAGTCCTGGCACATGAATGTGGGTTTTCCATGTTTTTCATAACCTTGGTGTAAATTAAGTCACTTGTTCTGACAAACACATTGTAATCTGCATGTTTGCTGTTTAAATACATCTTGTTCAGAAACTTCATTTTTTGTCGATGTTGTCAAGGACAACCAACTCTTGTCAGAAACATCATTTATAATGTGTGGGGTTTTATAGGTAGGAAAACCAGGGTTTACAAAATAATCCTTTTGTATGATTGAGTAAGGCGCACTAAGCCCAGTTGCATCATACAATGATGGTTGAGCATGAGAAATAGTGAGATATTAGATCTGTATTTTTGGAAGACATCACAAAAACAGTTTCTGTAAAAATTAAGAAATTTCAGCTTCTTCTGAGGATGTCTTTTATTCCTTTCGAAGTTGGGCATCTGGACCTTGGACAGGGGAAGAAGATTCCTGTCCATTACTAACTGAGACTCCAAGAACATTGAAAAAAGTGAAATCAGTATCAAGCAGTGTGTACTGAGAAAATAATCATTCCTATCTAATAATGATTTCAAACAAACATAATGGCGTATGATGTATGTGCCAAGCATAACACAAATAATAAACTCGCAACACGATGTACACATTTCTGATTTAGTACTGCTGAGAGCTGAATTAGTTAAAGTTTAGTGTACAAGCCAAGCAGGTCATGCAGGTGTTATTAACAATTGTGTCAGCAAAGGAAGTTATTTTTGAGAATTTTATTAGGATGTCATTTTTGAGAACTTGGTTACACAATCCTTTAAAAGGTGATTGTTCTGTTTATTTTGCTCCTAATCAAGCTGATTCCTATGAAGATCTTAATATAATTGTGCCAAAAAATGCGTAAAACAAAATCAATATTCAAGTTTGTCTACATATTTGCTCAAAGTCAACCAGCACGTAAGCTCTACTATAAACTGAATTAAATGTCAAACACTGTGTTGTTACAATGAAACATCTTTGTGTTGGAAACAAATTGTACTACCCAGCATTGATATTGGATGTCCTCTTTTTTGACCATTGAAATATCTGGCCACAGTAGTAAATTGATCAATAATATTTACCAGGAAATGTGTGATGACTACTAGGATGCAGAACATTCAAGAAACAGGAATGAACAGACTGTAATTTAACTAATTTGAATTTTACTTTTTGTCCTTAGTCATGAAACTGTTTCCTTATTATTATGTGCAAGCTTTGTCCTCATCTTGGCTCTGCTCATGATAGACCAGATGAAGTTATTGGATGGTTTCTTGTCTATAATCAGTCTGTCCATTAGCACAAATTTCTTTATTACTATGGTGTTATCTCTACTACTCCTGAAGAGATGGTCATATTAACATGGGGTTTTAATAAACATTTTATTATATCTTTGGTAAATTAAAAAACAGTGCTAACCTGATGTCCATTATGACTGCAACAACACCCATCTTGTTATCACTCTTTAGAAATCAGAGTAATATCAACATAGGTTTTTCAGCAGAAGGCTTTTTGTAATGTCTGGTTGGCCCCGAATGACAATTCTGATGATCTCATATCCAGTATGGTGCAATGACAGCCATCTACAGAATCTTGTTATTATAAGTTCTCTTGAGAAGAGAGACATGTCGAAATGAGATTTTCACCAAAAGACATTATATGAATTCTAGCTGGTCCTAAATAAAAATGGTGGCACTCGAAAACGACTATGAAATCTGGTTCAACTAAATGACTATAAATCGAGTTGGGCATAGATTAAAAGGGTGCTGATCTGTACAATATAGCCATCATGAAAATCTACTCCTCCTGATTTGAAAGTTGTATTGATATAAAATATTTATCAGAAGACTTACTGTGTCTGGTTGGTCCACAATGAAAATGGTGCTGCTCTGACAATCAGGAAATCCACATATTGGCCATCTTAAAAATCTTAGTGCTGCTACTCCCGAATGGATGACCATATAAACACTCAGCACTTTAAGAGAGGAATTGATCTTATCCTGGATTAGTGAAATTCTTTGCAGCCAGTAAAGCATTATTCTCTTCAAGGGACTCTTGTTAAAAGATTGGGTTAGGCTGTTAGTCTCATGTTTGAAACAGTTAGAAGCAATAAGCTAGGCTATGAAGATGAGCAATATGTGTTCAGCGCTGAGCATCAGGCGCATGGGATGTGCAATATCCACATGCAATGAGTTATATCCACAAGCTATGAGCAATACCCGCATCAGGATTTATAGCTTTTGATTGATTTGATACCACTGTGGGAGCTGTGCATTTTTAACAAAGTTAGTTTTGATGTATTATAAAAGTTTATATCTTGCATGAATTCAGTGATAAGCAGCATCCATGCATAATAATGATATGCACTTGTATCTGATAAGTTGAACTGACTTCTGGTTGTGTTTTTGGTAAAGTCTGTATCAGTACATACTGTATGAGTGTGAGAGTCCAAATGCAAATTTTCAAAATACTCTTGTTGGCACACAAAAATATCAACTGATTCGCTGATATATTAAAATTACTTTCATAGTATATACACTTGTTTTTATAGCTACGTATTTGCGAATGTGAGACCACTTGTAAGTATTTTTCAGATTATGTATTTGAAAGAGGGAGACCACTATTGAATTAAACCATATTAAACCAGATGGTAATTGTTATGTCTGCTGGTGATTAAAGCTAAAACATTGGTACAGTCTGTTTTCTGTTGTCCCTCTGTCCATTAGCACCTTTGCTGTTGTTACCCATTCTCAACCACTTAGAGGATTTTCATGAAGCTGTACAGATACATTCATCCCATTGTATATTTAGCCCTAACACAAAATGGTGTTACTTAGACATCTAAAAATATGGTTATAGCCACTTCACTGGAACAAATAGTCAAAAGACTTTGTATTCTTGCTGGTCTTGAATGAAATGGTTTCGATCTTGCAATGCATATGGCAACCACAGGATTCGTAGTGAAACTCTTCCTGCTACTCCTCCTGATTGGAAGGTCATATTCAAAGAAGGCTTGATCAGTAGACTTGTGATAATGTTTAATTGGTTATGATTGAAATTGGTGTTTATCTGATAACTAGTTTGATCAGTGTGGCATCCATGTTGAAAATCTTTTTACTACTTCTTCTGAAACACGACGTCTTATTGATGTCTAGTTAGTGATAAAAGAAAATGATCCTGTTCTGAAGTTCAGCATGGCTGCCAGAGGAGCCCACATAACATATTGTGGCATTGCTGCTCTTCCTGAATAAAACATCATTACCTTAGGCTAAACACCACATGAAATTTTGTCAATCTGACGTGCAATGAGGGCTCCACAGCTGTCGGCTTGAAAATCTTATTGCAACTCCTAAATAGATGGTCATATTAGCAGGGTACTTTACGAAAAAGATTTATTGTAGTGTCTTGTTGGTCCTAAATGAAAATGGTGATGATCCAGTGTCCAGTTTTGCCTCCACAATGGTCATCTTCTAAATATAATTATTATGAATATTGATATTTTTTGTAGCGTCTTGTTGCTACTAAATGAATACTCTGGAAGGGAACATAATCTTCATAACTGAGTTTTCACCAGAAAACATTAAAATGTTTAGATTACTAATTGGTTCTAAAGACAATGGGCCACTTGTGCGCCCAATATGGTCACCACATCTGCCATCTTCAAACTGCATGATTACTCCTTTTAGATGGATGTATCAACATGGGTTTTATACTAAAAAACTTCTAATGATAAGTTGGTTATAAATTAAAATGGTACTGCTCAGACATCCAGTATGACTGCTTGAGGGACTGACGTTTAAACATCTGCCATAAGATGGAGTATATCATGTTAGGATTAGTTGTCACAACATGATCTTTCTTTACTGGATTCTGTAGTTTTTTCATGGTATGTTTCTAATGCCATGTCAGGTCAAGTTTCTTAGCCATCTGAATTAAATAACTTTAACAAACAGTTGCTTCAGGTGATTTCTAAACTGTTAACTATTGCTCTCTTCAATTCAAAATTGCTGTTGTAGCCATTTCTTGTGGGTTTCTTTTGCTCTTTTTTGTAAACTTAATTTAGTTTATGAGAAAGATCCAGGTCTCTCCAATAATAACTTCTGTTCTAAATGTTTTGTTGTGGTTTTCTAGTTTTAATTTAGACTGAGAGAAAGAACCAGAGTCCTTCGGTGATAATTGCTGTACTCATTTTGGTTGTATTCATGAGAATTAAATTTTAACAACGCCACCAATTTTTATTTTGATATTAATTTAACTTGTGGAAAGAATACAGTTTTTAATTTGAAATCAAATTATTGAAATATGTATTTACTCCTGGATAGTGCCTACATGCATATTTTGAATCGGTTGGTTGTTTACCTCAAACCAAGCACAAATGTTAAGTAAAAAGCGTCAGGTTTCCAGCATTAGACTTAATATAAATGATTAGGATTACAATTAACATAACTTTAAAGACCTTAGGTATTACACTTAATATAACTTGTAAGGTCTTTAGTATTACACTTAATATAATTTTTAAGGTCTTTAGTATTACACTTAATATAACTTGTAAGGTCTTTAGTATTACACTTAATATAACTTTTAAGGTCTTTAGTATTACACTTAATATAACTTTTAAAGTCTTTAGTATTACACTTAATATAACTTTTAAGGTCTTTAGCATTACACTTAATAATATAACTTTTAAGGTCTTTAGTATTACAATTAATATAACTTTTAAGGTCTTTAGTATTACACTTGATATAACTTTTAATGTCTTTAGCATTACACTTAATACAAATTTTAAGGTCTTTAGTATTACACTTAAGATAACTTTTAAGGTCTTAGTATTACAATTAATATAACTTTTCAGGTATGTAGTATTTCCCTTAATATAATTTTTAAGGTCTTTAGTGTCACACTTAATGTAACTTTTAAGGTCTGTAGTATTACACTTAATGTAACTTTTAAGGTCTGTAGTATTACACTTAATATAACTTTTAAGGTCTGTAGTATTACACTTAATATAGCTTTTAAGGTCTGTAGTATTACACTTAATATAACTTTTAAGGTCTGTAGTATTACACTTAATACAACTTTTAAGGTCTGTAGTATTACACTTAATACAACTTTTAAGGTCTTCAGTATTACACTATAACTTTTAAGGCCTTTAGTATTACACTTAATATAACTTTTAAGGTCTGTAGTATTACACTTAATATTATTTCTAAGGTCTTCAGTATTACACTATAACTTTTAAGGTCTTTAGTATTACACTTAATATAACTTGTAAGGTCTTTAGGATTACACTTAATGTAACTTTTAAGGTCTGTAGTATTACACTTAATGTAACTTTTAAGGTCTGTAGTATTACACTTAATATAACTTTTAAGGTCTTTAGGATTACACGTAATACAACTTTTAAGGTCTTTAGGATTACACTTAATACAACCTTTAAGGTCTTTAGTATTACACTTAATATAACTTTTAAGGTCTTTAGTATTACACTTAATATAACTTTTAAGGTCTTTAGTCTTACACTTAATATAACTTTTAAGGTCTTTAGTATTACACTTAATATAACTTTTAAGGTCTTTAGTCTTACACTTAATATAACTTTTAAGGTCTTTAGCATTACTCTTAATACAACTTTTAAGGTCATTAGGATTACACTTAATATAGCTTATAAAGTCTGTAGTATTACACTTAATATAACTTTTAAGGTCTGTAGTATTACACTTAATATAACTTCTAAGGTCTGTAGTATTACACTTAATATAACTTTTAAGGTCTGTAGTATTACACTTAATAAAACTTTTAAGGTCTGTAGTATTACACTTAATACAACTTTTAAGGTCTTTAGTATTACACTATAACTTTTAAGGCCTTTAGTATTCCACTTAATATAACTTTTAAGGTCTGTAGTATTACACTTAATATTACTTCTAAGGTCTGTAGTATTACACTTAATATAACTTTTAAGGTCTGTAGGATTGCACTTAATGAAACTTTTAAGGTCTGTAGTATTACACTTAATACAACTTTTAAGGTCTTTAGTATTACACTATAACTTTTAAGGCCTTTAGTATTACACTTAATATAACTTTTAAAGTCTGTAGTATTACACTTAATATAACTTTTAAGGTCTTTAGTATTACACTTAATGTAACTTTTAAGGTCTTTAGCATTACACCTAATACAACTTTTAAGGTCTTTAGGATTAGACATAATACAACTTTTAAGTCTTTAGGATTACACTTAATACAACCTTTAAGGTCTTTAGTATTACACTTAATATAACTTTTAAGGTCTTTAGTATTACACATAATATAACTTTTAAGGTCTTTAGTATTACACGTAATATAACTCTTAAGGTCTTTAGTATTACACTTAATAGAACTTGTAAGGTCTGTAGTATTACACTTAATGTAACTTTTAAGGTCTGTAGTATTACACTTAATGTAACTTTTAAGGTATGTAGTATTACACTTAATATAACTTTTAAGGTCTTTAGGATTACACATAATACAACTTTTAAGGTGTTTAGGATTACACTTAATTCAACCTTTAAGGTCTTTAGTATTGCACTTAATATAACTTTTAAGGTCTTTAGTATTACACTTAATAAAACTTTTAAGGTCTGTAGTATTACACTTAATACAACTTTTAAGGTCTTTAGTATTACACTATAACTTTTAAGGCCTTTAGTATTACACTTAATATAACTTTTAAAGTCTGTAGTATTACACTTAATATAACTTTTAAGGTCTTTAGTATTACACTTAATCTAACTTTTAAGGTCTTTAGCATTACACTTAATATAACTTTTAAGGTCTTTAGGATTACACATAATACAACTTTTAAGTCTTTAGGATTACACTTAATACAACCTTTAAGGTCTTTAGTATTACACTTAATATAACTTTTAAGGTCTTTAGTATTACACATAATATAACTTTTAAGGTCTTTAGTATTACACGTAATATAACTCTTAAGGTGTTTAGTATTACACTTAATAGAACTTGTAAGGTCTGTAGTATTACACTTAATGTAACTTTTAAGGTCTGTAGTATTACACTTAATGTAACTTTTAAGGTATGTAGTATTACACTTAATATAACTTTTAAGGTCTTTAGGATTACACATAATACAACTTTTAAGGTGTTTAGGATTACACTTAATACAACCTTTAAGGTCTTTAGTATTGCACTTAATATAACTTTTAAGGTCTTTAGTATTACACTTAATATAACTTTTAAGGTCTTTAGTCTTACACTTAATATAACTTGTAAGGTCTTTAGCATTGCACTTAATACAACTTTTAAGGTCATTAGGATTACACTTAATATAACTTATAAAGTCTGTAGTATTACACTTAATATAACTTTTAAGGTCTGTAGTATTACACTTAATATAACTTTTAAGGTTTGTAGTATTACACTTAATATAACTTTTAAGGTCTGTAGTATTACACTTAATACAACTTTTAAGGCCTTTAGTATTACACTTAATATAACTTTTAAGGTCTGTAGTATTACACGTAAGATAACTTTTAAGGTCTTTGGTATCACACTTAATGTAACTTTTAAAGTCTTGAGCATTACACTTAATATAACTTTTAAGGTCTTTAGGATTACACATAATACAACTTTTAAGGTCTTTAGGATTACACTTAATACAACCTTTAAGGTCTTTAGTATTACACTTAATATAACTTTTAAGGTCTTTAGTATTACACTTAATATAACTTTTAAGGTCTTTAGTATTACACTTAATATAACTTTTAAGGTCTTTAGCATTACACTTAATACGACTTTTAATGTCTTTAGGATTACACTTAATATAACTTATAAAGTCTGTAGTATTATACTTAATATAGTTTATAAGGTCTGTAGTATTACACTTAATATAACTTTTAATCTCTTTAGTATTACACTGAATATAACTTGTAAGGTCTTTAGAATTACACTTAATACAACTTTTACGGTCTGTAGTATTACACTTACTATAACTTTTAAGGTCTGTAGTATTACACTTAATATAACTTTTAAGGTCTTTAGTATTTCACTTAATATAACTTCTAAGGTCTGCAGTATAACACTTAATATAACTTATAAGGTCTGTAGTATTGCACTTAATATAACTTTTAAGGTCTGTGGTATTACACTTAATACAAATTTTAAGGTCTTTAGTATTACACTATAACTTTTAAGGTCTTTAGTATTACACTTAATATAACTTTTAAGGTCTTTGATATTCCACTTAATTTAACTTTTAAGGTCTTTAGTATTACACGTAATATAACTTTTAAGGTGTTTAGGATTACACTTAATACAACTTTTAAGGTCTTTAGGATTACACTTAATATGACCTTTAAGGTCTTTAGGATTGCACTTAATATAACTTTTAAGGTCTTTAATATTACACTTAATATAACTTTTAAGGTCTTTAGTATTACACTTAATACAACTTTTAAGGTCTTTAGTTTTACACCTAATACAACTTTTAAGGTCTTTGGGATTACAGTTAATACAACTTTTAAGGTCTTTAGTATTACACTTAATATAACTTTTAAAGTCTGTAGTATTACACTTAATATAACTTTTAAAGTCTGTAGTGTTACACTTAATATAACTTTTAAGTTCTTTAGTATTACACTTAATATAACTTTTAAGGTCTGTAGTATTACACTTAATACAACTTTTAAAGTCTTTAGGATTACACCTAATATTACTTTTAAGGTCTGTAGTATTACACTTAATATAACTTTTAAGGTCTTTAGTATTACACTTAATATGACGTTTAAGGCCTTTAGTATTACACTTAATATAACTATTAAGGTCTTTAGGATTACACTTAATAAATTGATTAGGTAGCTAGTTGCACATGCTATAAAATATTGTAGATCTCGAAGACTACACTTAATAAAATTGGTTTGGTCTTTATTATTAGGTTTAAGAACATTTGCACGCAATTCTCATTTCTTTCTTTTAAATACACATATGACTGAAAAAGTACATTTTGTGTTTAAAGTGCATTCGGTAAAACTTGACAGCTAAATCTGCAAAAGTATACTTTCATTCTTACACATGATTCTTACACATGATTAATAGCCATATATGGTTTCTTTTTAATCAGTTAGTTGAATAGAATTGTAAAGGTTGGGTCGATGAAAGACAAGAGTGAGAGAGCACGTGCAAATGTTCAGTGTAAACATTATATACTTGTGCTAAACATCACTATAAACTGCGATACTGAAGATATCGTTGCAATATGATTAAAAGTGTTAAAGCTACTTAAACAATACAAAGATAACGAACACAAACATGCATATTAGAATTGCAACAAGCAATATTAAAGTTTGCTATCATCAGTTTACTGGCATATCAGAATTGCAACAAGCAATATTAAAGCTTGCTATCATCAATTTACTGGCATATCAGAATTGCAACTAGCAAAATGTTAACTTGCTATCATCAGTTTACTGGCATACCAGATTTACAGCAATCAAAGAGTTAGCTATTGATACCATTAATTTCAAACCCTGCTTTTGGATAATTTATAGATTTTTCTTTATACTTTGCAGCGATCCTTTTGAAAGTAACTTGAATGTCCTAATAAATCCTACATATGTCTGATTTTTCTCTTTTTTCCAGTCCATATTTTACTTTCATTCCATATCCAGTGTTCTAGTAAAATAATGTTGGTATTTCCTGTTTGTACTTATTAGGACAAATGACGAAGTCTTTGCCATGTAGTCGCAAATGCAAGTAGCTGCATTTGTGTTAATTTGAATGTATCACTGGGTCAACAAAAGGATTGTATGATGTAACAATGTAAAAGTGGCCTCACTTTCTGATGTTGTATCTGCTGGTACCAAAACTATTATTTATCGAGGGCAGTTAACAGTTTTTGGTGACAATTACCCATACTAGTGAGGCACTATGGCATATTGTTCAAAATAATTACCACTCTATAGTCAGTATTTCTGATCTTATTTTGTACAACTTGGTTTGTGTATCATCATGATCTTGGAAGAGTCTGATTATGAGTGGCATACATGGATGCACAATATTGGGCCACTTTGTGTGTTTATACGACTATCATCAAGATCTTGGAAAAAGTCCGATTATGAACGACATACATATATACACAATACTAATTACTTTATATGTGAAACAGATAAACAGTATGGGCCCACATAGGCCTCTTGCTTGCTTCCCATCATTCAAATCATCTAGTGTGATGTAATTATGATACATACATGTTGTTCACTCTAGCATCATGTTCCCTGTTCTATTTCAGTATACAGAATGAATATTGGGGGAGGTGACATGTTACTTTATTTCCTTTTTGTGGTGAATGTTATGATATGGAACTCCATGTGCATGTTCATTAACTGCAGCAATTATAATTTGTGTCATGCAAAGTACATAAATCTCTTGTACAAGATATGTACTAATTATTCAATTTACTTCTGGTACAAGATATGTACTAATTATTCAATTTACGTTTGGTACAAGATATGTACTAATTATTCAATTTACTTCTGGTACAAGATATGTACTAATTATTCAATTTACGTTTGGTATAAGATATGTACTGAATATTCACTTTACGTTTGGTACAAGATATGTACTGATTATTCAATTTACGTTTGGTACAGGATATGGACTAATTTATTATTCAATATTCCTCTAGTTACACAGAAATACATACAGCTCTTCTAAACGATATGTACTAATTAATTATTCAATTTACTTCTAGTTATAGACACATAAATACCTAAAGCTCCTGTACAGGGTATGTACATGTACTAATTATTTAATTTACATCTAGTTACAGACAGAGAAATACGACAGATTGAAATTGATTATCGCCATGATGGTGTACGGGAGCAGATATATCAGCTTCTCTGTCGTTCAAACGAGAAGGGCATATTAAATAAAACAAGTATAATGGAGGCACTAAAAAGTATAGACAGAGATGATCTGGTTACCAAATATAGACCAGAGAAATTTCCTGACAACTGAAGTAGTGTCTGAGAATACCAGATGGTACAAAGAGTTTCTGGATGGTAAGTAATATGATTTACAGCATTTTATGTCATAAAATGAACATTAAGTTTCATACAAGGTTTTCAAGAAATTTCATACTTATTACAAATTTCCCCATATTACTTAATTTTGCAATACCAGAGTAGGGGTAATTTATTTTCATATGAATAGTCCTGGAAATAGTTCTGTGTTATAAATTTTGTAAAAAAATGAACTTGTTCAAGCTCAAAGAAAGATTAAATTAAGATACCAATGAGATCTTTGTCACACAACATTCTCAACATCATTAAAACTATCCAACTGATGTTGAGGTTGTGTATAACATGTCACCAATAATATATTACACACTGAAATCATTATGTGATTGTGTATAACATGGACACGAACTAACCAGTAATATATTACATATTGAAATCACTATGTAATTGTGTATAAAATGGACACCAACTAAACAATAGTATATTACACATTGAAATCAATGTGTGATTTCGTATAACATGGACACCAAAATATTTAATAATACTTACTATTTTGTGCATTCCAATCAGTCTATGAAACCTAATCATTCACTTGGAGATGCAACTGGGCACCATTTTTACATGTTCATAAAAGTTTGCAAAATACACTAGAGGACTCTCCAAATGAATTATCATCAGCTTTAATATATTTAATATCATAATTTTTTTGCATCTTTGTTGGGTAAATATTCTTAACTCGGACAAAGTAATAATCATGCATACATCCATGAAATGATTTTTCGTTCTCAATTTTATATTTTATGTATTGTTACGAATATGAAATTTAATTACTTGTGTGTTAATTTTAAATTATTTCTTGCTTTATTTTTGTATCATTACATTTCATTGTAATGATTATTTTCATGGGATCTAATATTTTTGAAAGAGATATTATGTTTATATAAAACGTAGTATGACTTGCATAAGCACGATTTTATCCTGCCGTGGTTTGTCGATTTGGTAAACACTATGCGAAAACGATTGGTTATTGCCAAGGTCATTTTTTGGCCCAGGTGAAATTGCATTGTTTACTGCGCTATTTGATGATGAAATAGCCACGCGTTCTATCATGCGCGCCTGAAATGACGTCTTAGTTCAGTTTAAAAATACTCAGATCCCCGTGAAATAGTCAGTTGTACAATATATCTTCAAGAAGAAGGATATATTTCTATTAGGTGCCGTAAAGAGTTGTATTTTTACATCTTTGGAGCTCGAGATGTTTTATCATAGATGACAGCTTATTCAGAAGTTCATCTATATTTTAGAATATAATAATTTATTCCCAGGAGAACTATACAAGTGACAAAGACATTCGATGGAAATTTATTCTAAATTGAAACATTACAAGTTGTGGTTCAAAGTGGAACTCTTGACATTTGTATAAAGATTCACCTGACATCATCATCCTCCATCTTGGAACATCATCAAGATTCGAACCTGGATTCAGTTAAAACTATTTAGTGATAGGACTTGTATTTGTTCAGTACTAGGATAAATGTTTGGATTGTCTTCACAAACTGTAAGTCCTATTTTCTATTTTCACCTTTTCACCATGTTTTCTAGGGAAATACTTTTGAACGAGCCTATACGTAACAGTATGTATAGTTATTTGTTTTCTTCACTTTTTGTTATCCTTAGTCCTGAGAGGCTGGTTTATGATGATCCAATATGATATTCCCTATTCTGCCATAAGAGCTTAGGTACACATGAACTCATGACCAGCTAGTACCACACTCCACAGTTGATCTTACGGACCCATTTCGGTCCATAGCGATGATTCAGTCTGTTAATTTTTACAGATCTGCCTCAGTTCAATGCCATCACAGATCAACATTATATTCTTCCAGGATGGCCCATCATGTCTTACTATTATGGTGTTGTTTCAGTTCCGTATGTACATACTAAGGACAATAGAGTAAGAGGCCTATATTATGACCTTGGCACCAGTAAAACGAAATAAAGGTCATGCTCCTTCAAGACTGGACTCTGCCATCATGTACTGTCAACACTGATTCTGCTAATGGCCTATTCTGAAGCCTGATTGGACAACTAATTGTGATCCAGTATCATGGATCCCATGTCAGCATCATAACACTGGCTTCAGCATCACAGGTCGCATGGTGGCCCGAGTGCCAATAGCATACTGTACTTTCAGCAATCATCTTGAGATTATGCGACATATCACTCACAGGTTCAATGGACCTTCCTTAATCAAATGCTATCAGGCGAAGAATCAAACTGGCTGAGTTGTATGTGCATTAAATGGCTATATTCCAGCATCCTGAATACAGCCTAGCTTCACCTATTAATAGCACAATGAACTTTTATGATCCGTCATAAGTGTAAAATCCATTTTCGACTTGGTTGTCAGCGGTCTGAACACAGTGTTAACTATTTTATGGTTTTCATGACTATTTGTTCATCAGTCTGAGCACAACCTAAATCATTTCACTGAGAATCACATTTGGACTCACGTTGGGGAGCCAATCGATGGCATGGCTCACAGTGTAACAGAGCTGCTCAGAACTCACATCATAACATATCTGTGTCAGTTATTATTCAATGGACAGAGATGCTGCTAGGATGCACAACTGTATCAATCACACAGAAATTTGTGTAAATTCTTGGAGACCAGTTTTGCATGAGAAATATGGCAAATTAGTTTAAAGTCACATATATGAAAATGTACCCATCGCGGTGTAAAATCTTCATTCGTATATTACATTCATCGTTAATGTGCTTGTCCTGACATTAGTCACAATGGTAAAGGTTTCATAGCTGTTGTTAATTATTTTGATTACACATTTATGTTCTTTGGCTTGACATGATTGGTTGTTAAAGTAAATTTGATTGGCATATTGGGCCTTGGAACAAGCATTATGTTGTAGTTTCAACCTTACATCACGTGTCCTTGGCAAGGCAATTTACTCTTATTGCTCATCATATCCCATCACATCATGTGTCCTTGGTAAGACAATTTACTGATATTGCACATCCTATATAGTAATTTCATAGACCCAGAGTCATGCCCTTATTGCTCATCCTGTCCAGTCTTATCATGTGTCTTGGACATGCAAATCTACTCTGATTGCCTTTCCAGTCCAGTCATGGCATGTGTATTTGGGCAAGGCAAATAACCCATTCTGTCCCATCACATCATGTGTCTGAGGGCAAGGCAATTTACACATATTGCCTGTCCTCTCCAGTCATCTCGTATGTCCTTGGGCAAGTCACATCATGAGTCCTTGGACAATGCCGTTTACTCATATTCTCCATCCTGTCCAGTCATATCATATGTCCTTTGGAAAGGTAATTCACTAATACTGCCCGTCCATTCAAGTTGTATCACATGACCTTGAGCAAGGCAATTCTCTCTTGATTCCCATCCAGTCCAGTCATATCATGTGTCTTTGGTCAAGACAGTTTACTCTTATCGTCCGTCAAGTCATAGAAGGGAATTCACTCATATTGCCCAGCATTTTAAAATGATAAAATGTTGGGGTATATAAATCAGACAAGCAGTATTGGACTCATTTTGGCTTTTTGTTCAACTGTGTCAGTTTGCAAAATAATAACAGAGACAAATATTATTTCCAAATACTATTAAAGTAAAATACACACACACATACATATACATACATACATACATACATACATACATATATATATATATATATATATATATATATATATATATATATATATATATATTGAAGTTGTACGTGTATCTAAATAGAGAAACCTCATTAGGCTTCTTTCTTTCTAATCAGGTATTCAGGCTATTAAGGCTGTATATTTCATGCATTTTTCAAATCACTAATTTGTATAGATAAAAAGAAATTGTACACATGGATATAGTGTTTAAATAAGAAAGTAGCTCAACATGCACAAATGGAAAAAAGTGTTTAACATATAGAATATCATCTTAAGAAATACTATTTGGATGATTAGGAATGAACAGGTATCTTGTTCAAAAGAGAAGGCAGATTTGATAAAAGATTAAAGTTAATTAATGGTTTTGATTTTACAGTCATTTCTTATGAGTGATCCAAGAAAATATATAATTTGTATTCTGTGTTTTTATTTCATTCATATAAAACAAAATGGAAAAGTTAAAGATCTACTATTGCTTCTCTAAATGTATAGATGTAAACATTTTCTACTGATAATGGCTTGACATTTTCTGTTGATAGTCTTTAATTGACATTTTATATTGATACTGTATTTAATTGACATTTTAAATTGATATTTTCTTTAATTGACATTATCTGTTGATGTTGTCTCGACATTTTCTTTTTATATTGCCATGAGGGCCTTAAGGGAGAATAGTCCTTGACTAATGAGTCACCCTCTATAAATAAGGAATTATTATTATTATTATTATTTTCTCTTGGACTGCTCCAGTGGCCTAGTGGTTGGAGCATCCGCGTGGGATGTGGGAGGTCACAGGTTTGAACCCTAGCCGAATTATATCAAAGACTTATAAAAATGGTACTAATAGCTGCCTCGCTAGGTGCTCAGCATTACGAAGTTAGTGCTAGTGTCGGCCTGGTGTCAGAATAATGTGATTGGGTGGGACATGATGATACATGTCTTCAGCATGATGCCCCAGTGCTAGACATCACTCTAAATTGCCACATTGCGGATATCATAGTGATTAGACTGAAAAATTGTTAAAGCTACGTTAGAAATCCAAATCACACACATCACACACCTTTTCTATTGATATTGTGTTTAATTGACATTTGCTATTGATATTGTGTTTAATTGACATTTGCTATTGATATTGTGTTTAATTGACATTTGCTATTGATATTGTCATTAATTATTTTAATGGTCCTTATAAATATCAGAAGAGTAAGGAAACATATCTTTGAGTTTGTCTGCGTTTCGATATTTTCTCTTATTGAGATATCTTTTCATGATATAGTGCCATGAATGGAGAGGTAGGGCTGGTAGGAAAATATCAGTATTCATCTTATCAATGTATAATTAAGTAGAAATATACCTTATAATGTTCATCTATTGGGATTTAAATTATGCATGAATGTCTGCATCATTGAGGCTGTCTGATTTATTTTGAATGATATCCTTCTTACCTTACAGGGCTATAGAGCACTCACCACCTAGGACCACGTCAACCGTTCATGATAAGTCCCTAACACCTTACAGGACTATAGAGCACTCACCACCCAGGACCATGTCAACCATTCATGGTGAGTCCCTAACACCTTACAGGGCTAAAGAGCACTCACCACCCAGGACCACGTCAACCATTCATTATGAGTCCCTAACAACTTACAGGGCTATAGAGCACTCACCACCCAGGACCACGTCAACCATTCATGGTGAGTCCCTAACACCTTAGAGGGCTAAAGAGCACTCACCACCCAGGACCACGTCAACCATTCATGGTGAGTCCCTAGCACCTTACAGGGCTAAAGAGCACTTGCCACCGAGGACCACGTCAGCCATTCATGGTGAGTCCTAACACCTTACAGGGCTATAGAGCACTCACCACCCAGGACCACGTCAACCATTCATGGTGAGTCCCTAACACCTTACAGGGCTAAAGAGCACTCACCACTCAGGACCACATCAACCATTCATGGTGAGTCCCTAACACCTTACAGGGTTAAAGAGCACTCACCACCCAGGACCACGTCAACCATTCATGATGAGTCCCTAACACCTTACAGGGCTAAAAGAGCACTCACCACCTAGGGCCACGTCAACCATTCATGGTGAGTCCCTAATACCTTACAGGGCCAAAGAGGACCCACCACCCAGGACCACATCAACCATTCATGGTGAGTCCCTAATGGAAATTCTGCTGGAAACAGTTTGCACATGGGAATGCGTACATTTGACAGGCAATTCAGGCCAAACAATCCTATTTAACACACGTTAGACTGAACAAGGATCAGTTTAAATTAGCCTTCCACAAAATTCTAATTAACCAAAAGGAGCCTGAACAAAGATCATTGTAATTTAGTGTTCCACACAAGCCTATTTAACCAAAAGTGGACTGAGGAAAGATCGGTGTAAGTTAGTCTTCAAGATCTTTATGTACAGGATGTAGAAGAAAAAAAATGGAGCATTTTGACACTTTGTTATATATTTTGATTAGAAATATTAACTCCATTCCTGCTTCAACAATAGGATGAGGAAACCCAACAACAAACTCATCAGAATGAAGGATGACATGCTAAAACTAATGTGGGACAGATTAACTTATACAGAAATTGCACAAGTGGTCATTCTATGAAGGGGCAAAGTAGCCATCCAGACTTCAAGGACTATAGAAAACAGACTTGATATGTGTCTTGTGACCCTGAAAATACAGTTAGGAAATGTGGCCTTAGGGAAGAGTTAGAGAAGTGTAGGAATCAGGCCTTACTTCACTAATGCTTTCTCAACATCAAAAGGGTAACAAGTGACAATTTTTGATTGTGTCTATCAGAAGTTAATGAAACATAAGTTTGAGTGATTATAGACTATCTGCTATTCACTGTCTGAGATATTAATGCTGCAGACATGAAAGTCATCCTGCACAGTCTCACCATCAGAAAGATGAAACTCATCCTACACAGACGCCTCACTGTCAGATATTAAAGTCATCCTACACAGATGCCTCACTGTCAGATATTAAAGTCATCCTACACAGATGCCTCACTGTCAGATATTAAAATCATCCTACACAGACGCCTTACTGTCAGATATTGAAGTCATCCTACACAGACGCCATACTGTCAGATATTAAAATCATCCTACACAGACGCCTCACTGTCAAATATTAAAGTCATCCTACACAGATGCCTCACTGTCAGATATTAAAGTCATCCTACACAGATGCCTCACTGTCAGATATTAAAGTCATCCTACACAGACGCCTCATTGTCAGATATTAAAGTCATCCT
This sequence comes from Megalonaias nervosa, assembly GCA_016617855.1. Classification (NCBI taxonomy): domain Eukaryota; kingdom Metazoa; phylum Mollusca; class Bivalvia; order Unionida; family Unionidae; genus Megalonaias; species Megalonaias nervosa. Next base: position 57,844 of record JAECUM010007833.1, on the reverse strand, counting down.
ACACAGACGCCTCACTGTCAGATATTAAAGTCATCCTACACAGATGCCTCACTGTCAGATATTAAAGTCATCCTACACAGACGCCTCATTGTCAGATATTAAAGTCATCCTACACAGACTCCTCACTGTCAGATATTAAAGTCATCCTACACAGACGCCTCACTGTCAGATATTAAAGTCATCCTACACAGACGCCTCACTGTCAGATATTAAAGTCATCCTACACAGACGCCTCACTGTCAGATATTAAAGTCATCCTACACAGATGCCTCACTGTCAGATATTAAAGTCATCCTACACAGATGCCTCACTGTCAGATATTAAAGTCATCCTACACAGATGCCTCACTATCAGATATTAAAGTCATCCTACACAGACGCTTCAATGTCACATATTAAAGTCATCCTACACAGACGCCTCACTGTCAGATATTAAATTCATCCTAAACAGACGCCTTACTGTCAGATATTAAACTCATCCTACACAGATGCCTCACTGTCAGATATTAAACTCATCCTACACAGATGCCTCATTGTCAGATATTAAACTCATCCTACAGAGATGCCTCATTGTCAGATATTAAAGTCATCCTACACAGATGCCTCATTGTCAGATATTAAACTCACCCTACACAGACGCCTCATTGTCAGATATTAAAGTCATCCTACACAGACGCCTCATTGTCAGATATTAAAGCCATCCTTCCACAGGAGTATAATTATCAGAAAAATTAAAGTCTTACATAGAAGTCATATTGTCAGATAATTGAATGTCATACAACACTGTTGGAGATTAAAATCATCCTACAGAGAAGTATTACAGTCCAAGGGATGATATCATTCTTACAACCAAGTCTCACTTCAGGGAGAGAAAGTCATCTCACAGTAAAGTCTCAGTCTTAGATATATTAAAGTCATCCTACATGGAGCCTCTCTGTCAGAATAAACAATGCGGTCCCGAGTGGCCGTGTGGTCTAAAGCGCTCGCCATATACGGATCACTGCCATCTCACCTCTGTCTGCGTGAGTTCGAGTCTCAGGCTTGGCTAACGTGGGTACGTGAGAAAGCCTGCCAGTAGCTTCTCGTGGGTCGGTGGTTCTTCCTGGGTTTCCCAGGGTTCTTCCTCCACCAATTATACTGGCCGCCATGTATAGCCTATCTTGTGCTGAAAAATGGCGTTAAACCCTACAACAACAACAACAACAACAAATAAACAATCCCACTCGAAAGCCTCACTGTCAGAATGATAAAAGTCATCTAACACATAAGTTCCATTGTCAGAGAAATGAAAATCATCCTACGTCAGGGTCAGGGAAGGAAGATTATCCCACACATAAGCAACACTGCCCTAGAGATGAAATTTGACCTACACAGAAGCCTCACTGTCAGGAAGATGAAAGTCACCCTACACAGAAACCTCACTGTAAGAGATGAAAATCATCCTACACAGATGCCTCACTGTCAGAGATGAAAGTCACCCTACACAGAAACCTCACTGTCAGAGAGATGAAAATCAGCCTACACAGATGCCTCACTGTTAAGAGATAAAAGTCAACTTTTTTGCAGAACATTACCAATAGAGAGATGAAAGTCATCATACACAAATTTTTTTCTGCCGTAAAGATGAATGTCATTCTAGAAAAAAGACTCATGGTCAGTGGGTTAAAATCATTGCATAACGAAGATTCACTGTCAGACAGGTGAAAGTCATCCTTCACTTCTTCTCTGTGTCAGAGAAATACAAGACCTGCCACAAAGAATCCTCATTGTCAATGACATTAAAGTCATCTTACACAGAAGCCTCACTGTAAGAGAAATGAATCTAATGTTTCTAAGAAGTCTCACTGTCGAGGAGATGAAATTCATCGTATACAGGTGCCTCAATGTCAAATATTAAAGTCATCCTACATAGAAGCATAGTTTTCAAAAAGATGACACAGATGTCTCCTTTGTCCGAGAGATGGAAGTCACCTACACAGAAGTCTCCCTGTCTGAGAGACGGAAGTCATCTTACATAGACATCTAACTGTTAGAGAAACAGTCTTCACCCTACACAGTCACAGTCGGATATGAATGTCAACCTGCAAAAGAAGCGTGAAAGTCATCCTACACATAAACATTACTGTCAGAGAGATGAAAGTCATCCTACACACTAGAGTCACTGTCAGAGAGATGGACGTCATCCTACACACCAGTGTCACTGTCAGAGAGATGACAGTGATCCAACACAGTAGTGTTATTGTCAGAGATGAAAGTCATCCTACAAAGTAGTGTCACTGTCGGAGAGATGAAGGTCATCTTGCAAAGAAGAGAGTGAATAGTATCCTAAAGGGTATCCATACCGTCAGAGAGAGGATGGTATCCTAGAAAATACACATGCTGTCAGAGACAGGATGGTATCCTAGAAAATACCCATGATGTCAGAGACAGGATGGTATCCTACAAAACACCCATGCTGTCAGAGAGAGGATGATATACTACAAAATACCCATGCTGTCAAAGAGAGGCTGTATCCTACAAAATACCCATGCTGTCAGAGAGATGATGGTATCCTACAAAATACCAATGCTGTCAGAGAGAGGCTGTATCATACAAACTACCCATGCTGTCAGAGGGATGATGGTGTCCTACAAAATACCCATGCTGTCAGGGAGATGATGGTATCCTACAAAATACCCATGCTGTCAGAGAGGCTGTATCTTACAAACTACCCATGCTGTCAGAGAGATGATGGTATCCTACAAAATACCCATGCTGTCAGAGAGAGGATGATATACTACAAAATACCAATGCTGTCAGAGAGAGGCTTTATCCTACAAAATACCCATGCTGTCAGAGAGATGATGGTATCCTACAAAATACCAATGCTGTCAGAGAGAGGCTGTATCTTACAAACTACCCATGCTGTCAGAGAGATGATGGTATCCTACAAAATACCCATGCTGTCAGAGAGAGGATAATATACTACAAAATACCCAAGCCGTCAGAGAGAGGCTCTATCGTACAAAATACCCATGCTGTCAGAGAGATGAAGGTATCCTACAAAATACCCATGCTATCAGAGGGAGGCTGTATCCTACAAACTAGCCATGCTTTTAGAGAGATGATGGTATCCTACAAAATACCCATGCTGTCAGAGAGAGGATGATATGCTACAAAATACCCAAGCCGTCAGAGAGAGGCTGTATCCTTCAAACTACCCATGCTGTCAGAGAGATGATGGTGTCCTATAATATACCCACGCTGTCAGAGAGATGATGGTATACTACAAAATACCCATGCTGTCAGACAGAGGCTGTATCCTGCAAACTACCCATGCCGTCAGAGAGATGATGGTATCCTACAAAATACCCATGCTGTCAGAGAGAGGATGATATACTACAAAATACCCAAGCTGTCAGAGGGAGGCTGTATCCTAGAAAATACACATGATGTCAGAGACAAGATGGTATCCTAGAAAATACCCATGCTGTCAGAGAGAGGAGGACATCCTAGAAAATACCCATGATGTCAGAGACAGGATGGTATCCTAGAAAATACCCATGCTGTCAGAGAGATGATGGTATCCTAGACAATACACATGATGTCAGAGAGAGGATGGTATCCTACAAATACCCATGCTGTCAGAGAGATGATGGTTTCCTAGAAAATACCCATGCTGTCAGAGAGATGATGGTTTCCTAGAAAATATCCATGCTGTCAAAGAGAGGATGGTATCCTAGAAAATACCCATGATGTCAGAGACAGGATGGTATCCTAGAAAATACCCATGCTGTCAGAGAGAGGATGGCATCCTAGAAAATACCCATGATGTCAGAGAGAGGATGGTATCCTAGAAAATACCCATGATGTCAGAGACAGGATGGTATCCTGGAAAATACCCATGCTGTCAGAGAGATGATGGTATCCTAGAAAATACACATGATGTCGGAGAGAGGCTGGTATCCTAGAAAATTACCCATGCTGTCAGAGAGAGGATGGCATCCTAGAAAATACCCATGCTCTCAGAGAGATGATGGTATCCTAGAAAATATCCATGCTGTCAAAGAGAGGATGATATCCTAGAAAATACCAATGCTGTCAGAGACAGGATGGTATCCTAGAAAATACCCATGATGTCAGAGAGAGGATGGCATCCTAGAAATACCCATGCTGTCAGAGATAGGATGGTATCCTAGAAAATGCCCATGATGTCAGAGAGAGGATGATAAACTACAAAATACCCAAGCTGTCAGAGGGAGGCTGTATCCTACAAACTACCCATGCTGTCAGAGAGATGATGGTATCCTACAAAATACCCATGCTGTCAGGGAGAGGATGATATACTACAAAATACCCAAGCTGTGAGAGAGAGGCTGTATCTTACAAACTACCCATGCTGTCAGAGAGATGATGATATCCTACAAATTGTCCATGCTGTCAGAGAGATGTCCCAAAAATACTCTAGTATTGTGGCAGTAATATAATTATGTTAGTAATGGTTAGGACAGTATTGGATATTAAATTATATTAATAAAAATACATGGAGGAAAAAGGTACATTGGATATTAATGTAGATTGTAGGGAACTATGCTGCTAAAATACATGGTAATGACAGCTACAGAGGAGCCTCGTTAATCTGGACTCCATTTATCCGGAAACCTCGCTATCTGGACATAATTCAATGGGAACGGAATTCCTAAATGTTAATTTGCTTCATTAATCAAGAAATCCGTATTCTGCATCCAGAAATCGAAATTGGGGACCAAAGTTTAAAATTACTATAAAACTTGTCTCGATAATCCGGAAATAATCTGTCCAAAATTAAGAAAATTTGAAAATTCTTATATGAAAATACAGTCATTCAGATAACACAGATGCACCTACACAAATTTTGAAGTGTGTCAATGTATCAATCTCTAATTGGTCACATTCTAGTGGTATGTTAAAGTTATCAATTGATCACATGATTGTATGTATGGAAAAACTAAGTAGCGTGACCATATGGTAACCAACGATTGTATAAACAAGGTCTATTTGAGCTAGTAGCCAACGGGGGTGTTAATGATTATATAAACACACTGGATCAAATCATCCACACTTTTTGACATAACATATGGTTAATAAAATAAGTGTGTCATTAAGCCTCTTTGTTGTTTACTAATTGTATGTAACAATCAGTTTATTGATGCCTGTACAAATGCAGTTGATTGATTTAAGCTGTGAAAAGTATATGGCTTCATTTCAGAATAAAATGGGGACGGCAATTATCAGTTCATTAGCAGCTATAACAGCTGTAAAATACGACTTAATAAAAATGACTGCATGTTATTAATTTACCATAACACATGTTATAATAATGTGAAATAAACACAAGTCAATAGATGTATTCATTAATTTATTTCAGCCATTATTGAATACACAATACATTTACAGCTAGCATATAAATGTACATGTATACAGTATGATGACATCGTAAAATAAAAATATGCATGAGTCAATTATCTGGAAAACTCATTAATCCGGACATATTCACTGGGAGCGAAGGTGTCCAGATTAGCGAGGCACCTCTGTACATTGGATATTAATGTGTTGTAGTGAACTATGTTGTTAAAATACATGTGGGGGAAAAACTACATTTTTATCATGCTCACGTCAACAGGAACATGAGACAAAGTTATTACTTTTCTGTTGGCAAAATGCATCATTGGCAGCAGCTTGCTAACATTAATGTAAACTTAGACAAAGTAGTCACATTTCTGGTTGTAATATCTGTGTCATCATCTTCAAACGGATGGGTTTGAATTGAAAGCTACAAAATAGAATAGATACATAGACATGCTAAAAGACTCATGAGAATGAAATGGATGGAGTAGTTTGAATTGATAGCTACAAAATGGGATAGAGAGATACATAGACATATTCAAAGACTTGTACCATAATGTGCCTCTAGAGTAATGAAAGTTTTTTCTTGGAAATGAGAGTGGTTATGCAGTTATCAATTTATTTAGAAATCTGAATAAATGGAGAACACTTAATTTTGTCTGTATAATAATATCCCAAACAAGTATGCATTGGCCTTGGTAATTGCTGTGTAAACAACAAGTATGCATTGGCCTTGGTAATTACTGTATAAACAACAAGCATGCATTGGCCTTAATAATGAATGTGTAAACAACAAGTACGAATTGGCCTTGGTAATTACTGTGTAAACAAGTACACATTGGCCTTGGTAATTACTGTGTAAACAACAAGTACGCATTGGCCTTGCTAATTATTGTGTAAACAACAAGTACGCATTGGCCTTGGTAATTACTGTGCAAACAACAAGTATGCATTGGCCTTAGTAAATACTGTATAAACAACAAGTATGCATTGGCCTTAGTAATTACTGTGTAAACAAAAAGTACGAATTGGCCTTAGTAATTACTGTGTAAACAAAAAGTATGCATTGGCCTTAGCAACAAGTACGAATTGGCCTTGGTAATTACTGTGTAAACAACAAGTATGCATTGGCCTTGGTAATTACTGTGCAAACAACAATTATGAATTGGCCTTAGTAATTACTGTGTAAACAACAAGTATGCATTGGCCTTAGTAATTACTGTATAAACAACAAGTATGCATTGGCCTTAGTAATTAATGTGTAAACAACAAGTATGAATTGGCCTTGGTAATTACTGTGTAAACAAGTACGCATTGGCCTTGGTAATTACTGTGCAAACAACAAGTATGCATTGCCCTTGGTAATTACTGTGTAAACAACAAGTACGAATTGGCCTTGGTAATTACTGTGTAAACAACACGTATGTATTGGCCTTAGTAAATACTGTATAAACAACAAGTATGCATTGGCCTTAGTAATTACTGTGTAAACAAAAAGTACGAATTGGCCTTAGTAATTACTGTGTAAACAAAAAGTATGCATTGGCCTTAGTAACAAGTACGAATTGGCCTTGGTAATTACTATGTAAACAACAAGTACGCATTGGCCTTGGTCATTACTGTGTAAACAACAAGTACGCATTGGCCTTGGTAATTACTGTAAAACATCAATGCTACAGTTATTCAAAATCAAGGAGATGACTAATGGGAGACATACATCATTGTTAACAATACTATTTTTATACTACCTAAACAATGTTTCATAAACTACGTTTAAATTTTTAGATTGATTTTAATAACAGAACTATGGTTATTATATGTCAATAACTTGCCTTGAATGAGCTGACCTCGTGTTTATACAATTTACAAATGATATGTTTAAAGGTGTATAAACCTTTTTATATTACCTTAATAATTTGTTAAACAAAGCCACCTTTATATGAGCAGAATACTTTTTAAAAGCAAAGTACCTTTAATAATTTGTCTGCTTAATTGGATGAACTACACCCCCTGTAACTTGCTTAAAAACTGAACTACTGTTGTTGTAGTTATATGAATAGTTTCCTTGATTGATTTATTTCACTACACTATCTGTATATTATCTGACTGTAGTTGAAAGATTTATTTGAATAATTTTTGTGACAGAATTAATTATTCTGTCATATTATTCAGTTGATTAATCTGTTCGATTGAAATACTGTTAATATTATCCGAATAATCTCTTTAATTGAACACCTTGCTACATTATCTGAATATCTTCTTTAAATATTTTTCATATATTATTTTAATTTGCTTAGCTAAATAACCTTTTAAATTAATTTGTTTAATGTAACTATTTTTTTATGTTCGGTAAATTTGTTTGATATAACCAATTTTTTATTATCTTGATAACCTGTTCAATTGAACGACTGTTTTGGTTCTCTGAATTAATTGTTGGACTAATTTGCTTAGCTACACAACTTGTTTGCTATTTGAAAACTTTGGCTAATTAATTAATCTGAATTACTTACTCATCTAGTATAATAATTTATTTCACTGAGTTATTAACTTGAGCACCTTTAATTGTATCTAATTGGTCTGTTTAACCAACTTCTGTATACTGCATACATTCTGTGCTTAATTACATTACGTTTACATAAGATGAATAATTTAGTTAAACAGATAAGCTCATGTTCAATTTATCTGATTAATTTTATAAAATATACCCCTTTTGAAATTAGCCAAATGATCTGTTGAACTAAACTACTTTCCATGTATCTTAATCACTGATTGATCTGTTTTAACTTAACAATGTTCATCTTACTTCAATGATATATTTGATAGGTTTCTTTAATTCAAATGCTCTTTCGGTCATTTTATTAACTTATTTGAATACTTTGTTTGATTGAACTACATTTTGTATTATCAAAATAATATGATGAGCTAGACATCTTCTTAAGTTATTTGGATAATTTGTTTCGTACATTTTTTTTTTAATTTGTCGTCGTAATAATTTATTTAACTAGACTAATTGTGTATTACGTAAGAAGTATATTCACCTGATTAACTTCTTACATTATGCAAGTGACCTGTTTTACTGAACAATGTTTTATTTTATTCAAAAAATTTGTTTCATTAATTTGTGAATATATGAGGTGGAAACGTTGCTTAACTACCTCAACTACATTTGATATTTTCTAAATAATTTCTTTAATTCAGCTACTTGCATATACTGAATTGATTAATGTGTGTTATTGAAAAACTTGTTATATTACCTAAATATCCAGCCTAACTAGAGGGTTTTTTAACGTTATCTTAATGATTTGTTTGATTATTTTACCTAAATAGCCTGCTTAGCTAGAGTTGATGTTACGTTATCTTGATGATTTGTTTCATTATTTTACCTAAATAACCAGCTTAACTAGAGTTGTTTTTACGTTATCTTAATGATTTGTTTCATTATTTTGTTCAGCTAAACTACTTGTATATTCTCTGAATCGTTTGTTTGTTTAATTTGGTAGCGGAAGTAACTTTCATCCATCTATAATAATTTATGTTAGTACTTTGCTTGATTGAACTACTTTTTTATTATGTAAATAGCATTTCTTCATTAATTTGTTTAACTGAAATACCTTTGATAATTTTTGTGTTTCTTTCGTAATGTTTAACAAAATCACATTTTCAATCGATTTTAATACTTTGATTGATTAGTTTCTTTAACGAAATTACCTTTTCTCCCATTTTAATATATTTGTTTTATTGATTTGACGAAATAAATTACCATTTATCATTTTGATTAATTCCCTTGATTAATCTGTTTGACAGAATTACTTTTACAGATATTATAATAATTTGCTTTATTGATGTGATAAACGAAAGTACAGTTTTGTTAATTTTAAAGCATTCATTTGATATATCTGTCCGACTGATAACTATCTGATTTATATATCTATAGACATATTTTGTCCATTTTATTAATTAATTTGTTTAAATTCCTTAAACTAAACTACATTTTTACCTATTTTAAGAACTATTTGATTAAGTTATATAATATAATTACTTTTCAAATTTCCTTTTTTTCCATTTCAATAATCTTCTGGTTTCTTTGATGAATGAAACAGAGTACTTTCTGATCGACTTTTATAATCTGATTTATCAAGTTGTTCAAATGAATAACTTTTCTATATATTTTATTAACATTTAACTGCACTTCTTTACCAAATATTTTGATCATTTATTTGATTGGTTTCTTTAACATAATTTTTTTTTTTTGTCATCCATTTGATTTTGTTTTGAACAACTTGTTAAAGAGAATAACATCTTTCATCAGTGATAGTAATTCATTCAAATGATTTGTTTAACTGGATTACATTTTCCTCCCTTGAATGATTCATTGTTTGACTTCCTTAGTTAACTACTTTGTGTAACTGGTTTCATAATTTCTCTTGATCAAACTGAAGCGCTAAACTACCTTTAGTTAATTTTTGTAATATTATTGATTAAGTTGACGTTGATCAATTTTGTTTGAATGAAATAATTTGCAAAGTTCTCTTTGAATCCGCAACACATTTTATTTATTTCAATATTTAAGTTTACTTATCAGTATTTGTATCAAAATTAAACTGCACCACAACCGGTATTTTCGAAACACTTATGTCTTCATTTCTTTCCAGACTTTGCATTGTGTTTCAAATAAATTACTTTTATCGAGTTCCCTAAGCAATAATCTTTGCTTTTATTTTATATTCGTCACAAACTGCCGCAGAACCATCATCCCGAAAAAACATCTTTCAATCTATTTCAATACCTTTAAAATACAATTACTTTTAATAACAAGCATTAAACAATAAGTCCTCTTTATTTTTCTATGCAAACTTAACTACCCCAGAATTGGAATTGCAATTGTCCATTGACTTATACCAGTGTTTATTTTTTAAAACAAATATTTACTTCCTTAAGGGATGCTTTTTGCATTTACTCATATATTTATGACAAACTGAACCTGAACCATCATCCCGAAAGCACCTAAATATCTTTTTGTTTTCATTTGTTTCCATAGTTTGCTGAAGAAATAAGCTTTTGACCGCTTTAAACAATAATCTTTTTACTTATTATACACAAACTGAACTGCGCTAGAAACTCCATTTGACACCTACTTATTCACCTTGCAACTAATGTTAAGGCCTTTCAAGTTTGTACTTGTTGTAAAAAGCAAATTTACTGGGGGAAAATTGCTATGCTGAATCTCTGGGCTATCCACTGTAACGGCTATGCAGTTTCTGGGCTATTTATTTTACGGGCTATGCAAAGTTTTTTTGACTTTGTACTGTACAGGCCAAGCAGTTTCTGGGCTATTTATTTTACGGGCTATGCAAAGTTTTTTTGACTTTGTACTGTACAGGCCAAGCAGTTTCTGGGCTATGTACTGTACGGGCAATTGGATCTTAAATTAACGTCGCTTGCGCCCAATAGGGCATGTGCGACGGTTTGCGCGGGCAAAGCAGTTTTGGGGCTATTTATCTTACGGGCTATACAGAGCCGCTGGACTATATACAGTACGGGAGAACAGTTTTGGGGCTATGTACGGTATGGGCTATGCAGAGTCTCTAGACTGTGTACTGTATGAGGTAAATCAGTCTCAGGGCTATGTATTTTACCAATAATGCAGTTTTGGGGCTATATATTGTACGGGTAATATAGTCTATGGGCTATTTACTGTATGGACATAACAGGCGAGATATGGCATTCAACAGAACTTCCTTTTGGTTCATTCATAGCACAGCTCTTCAACATACTATCAAATCAGACGCGTAAGAGAAGTACAATTCTTAAGTTTGGATTTATTCCATAAATGGGAAAAACGGTTTTAAAAAAAATGTTTAATGTAATGTTTATCTTTTCCTAGCACTGTTCTGAAATAAAAATTTTAGTACAGCGGTTGTTAGTTTATTTCTCTTATTTTTCTTTTTATGTATTTTTTATTTTTCTTTATTATTATTATTATTAGTTTCCATGCACTGATGACTAGCTGCTATAAAGTAAAAGAAGTTTGACTTCCAAATATTATTTATCCCTGTCTATTTCATTTAATTTTTCTTTACATTTTATTATTATTATTATTTAGTTTTCGTGCACTAAGGACGAACTGGTATAAAGTGAAATAAAAATTTTACTTCCAAATCTTATTTCTCTCTGTCTGTTTTATTTGTCTAGCCATCATATCCACGCTACTTCCAAATGTTACATCTGTCTGTTTTATTTGTCTATCCATCTTACCCACGCTACTTCCAAACGTTACATCTGTTTTTTTTTAGACGTCTAGCCATCTAACCCACGCTACTTCCAAACGTTACATCTGTCTGTTTTATTTGTCTAGCCATCCTACCCACGCTACTTCCAAATGTTACATCGGTCTGTTTTATTTGTCTGGCCATCATACCCACGCAACATTCAAATGTTACATCTGTCTGTTTTATTTGTCTAGCCAGCTTACCCACGCTACTTCCAAACGTTACATCAGTTTTTTTAGACGTCTAACCATCTAATCCACGCTAGTTCCAAATGTTACATTTGTCTGTTTTAGGTGTTGAGTCATGTTACGCTACTTTCAAATGTTACATCGGTCTGTTTTATTTGTCTAGCCATCTTACCCATGCTACTTCCAAACGTTACATCTGTTTTTTTTAGATCTCTAGCCATCTAACCCACGCTACTTCCAAATGTTACATCTGTCTGTTTTAGATGTCTAGTCCTGTTACGCTACTTCCAAATGTTACATCTGTTTTATTTGTCTAGCCATCATATCCACGCTACTTCCAAATGTTACATCTGTCTGTTTTATTTGTGTAGCCATCATATCCACACTACTTCCAAATGTTACATCTGTCTGTTTTATTTGTCTGGCCAGCTTACCCACGCTACTTCCAAATGTTACATTTGTCTGTTTTATTTGTCTAGCCACCATACCCACGCTACTTCCAAATGTTACATCTGTCTGTTGTATTTGTCTAGCCATCATACCCACGCAACTTCCAAATGTTACATCTGTCTGTTGTATTTGTCTAGCCATCATACCCACGCTACTTCCAAATGTTACATCTGTCTGTTGTATTTGTCTAGCCATCATACCCACGCTACTTCCAAATGTTACATCTGTCTGTTTTATTTGTCTAGCCATCATACCCACGCTACTTTCAAATGTCATATCTTCTATTTGTCTAGTCACCATACCCACGCTACTTCCAAATGTTACATCTGTTTGTTTTATTTGTCTTGCCATCTTACCCACGCTACTTCCACATGTTAAATCGGTCTCTTTTATTTGTCTAGCCATCTTACCCATGTAACACTAATTTATATTTATGAAAATGATTTGCATCTTAACCTACTGATAAGGTCGATATGTCTAGGAACAACGAATGCACGACCTAGTGGTAACATTGGCGCAAGGAATGTACATTTTTATTAAATATTGTTATGCAAAAATTGAACCGTGAGTTAAGGTTGTGTTTCCCTCACTGTCAGAAAATAATCAATAAGGCGACATTTCCAAAAGTGCTCCTTATGTTTTTTAAAGTTAATGAATATTTCAAGGCAGTGTTTCTCTAAGTGTAGTACGAGGACTATCGGTGGTACGCGAAAGGGTTTCAAAGGGTAAGATAAAGATTCACTAAAATTCGCACTAAAAATAAAACACCACTGCACTGGAGAAAGGGGTACGAGCGATGTCCTAAAAGGGGAATTCGAATATTATAACTTTGGGAAACACCGTTTTAAGGCGACATATTTAAGTGACTTGAAATAAAATAATACACACCTTGTTATTACTTTTCTCGCAGATCAAATTCATTGTCAAAACAGAACACGCGCAGTTTATCTAACGGAGTAGAAGAAACCGACCTGCACTTAACAATAGTCAGTATTTTCTTAAAGTTTGGATTTTTTGTTGTAGGGTTTAACGCCATTTTCAGCACAAGATAGGCTATACATGCGCAGCCAGTATAAATGGTGGAGGAAGAACCCGGGAAAACCCCGGAAAGAACTACCGACCCCAGAGAAGCTACTGGCATGCTTTCTCACAAACCCACATTGGCCAAACCCGAGACTCGAACCCACGCAGAGATGAAATGGCATTCATCCGTAACGGTGAACGCTTTAGACCACTCGGCCACTTGGGGCCCCTTGGGTTTTGTAAAGAAGACTTAAACTAAACGAACGTAATAAACGTGTGTGTGTGTGTGTGTGTGTGTGTGTGTGTGTGTGTGTGTGTGTTAACGTATGATGCATTTCATTATACTTTAGCACATAGTACATACTTGTTTATTTTATTCTTTATTTATATAATGGCCCTTTTATTTCTTCCCTAAACTTTGTATCCATTTACAACTATGACCTAGAAAGCATTCAGGACATTTATTCAGAGAACGTTGGTCACGTGTCATGGTAAGTCTCGATATATTATCTTTACTAGCTTAAAGGCCCCTCTTAAGACGGCAGTCATAAAAGAACATTTCAACATAAAAACAAAAAGTTTTTTTTTTTAAAAAAAAAAAAAAACTTATGAGCGAGTTTAAAAACATGTTCGAAGATAAAAATTAAAATTGAATTAAAAAATGAGAAATAAAACTGGGATGTCACGAGTTAATAGCATGTTCGAAGAGAAAAATTAAAAATGAAGTAAAAATTAATAATTAAAATTGGGATGCCACGAGTTTCGAACTCGCGATCTCTTGTTTGGCAAGTGGAACGGGACACACAAAAAGAAAGACAAATGTCAGTGAGAGTGTTTATATTTAAGATAATATGTTATTTATGTCATATAAATGTCTGTTTATCCTATATTTTACTCATGAGATCGTTGACATGTTGGAATTGCTCTTGAAATTCTGTGCAAGACGACATCCTGTTGCGTTATCCCAATAGCCAGCATCCGTTTTGCATATAGTCTTACACTCGAGTTTCCGTACTTTGCTTCACGACACCACCTCAAACAGGAAACGAAACTGAAGCCCTCAAACTTTGTTTCTAATCTATAAACAGTTGATCCGTCCGGGACATGTGGTAATAGAAGATAATTATTTCAACAAAAGTTGTCTTTCTAAAAGCATAAGGCTTGGACGAAACAAAATCTTATAACTTAAAGATAATACAGCATAACAAAGTTCGATTACACTACGATACAATGACACAGTAAAACAAAGTAAACAAAATAAATATATAAATGAAAACAATCATACATTTAAAGTACAAACTATCAGGATGCATTGCTATTTTACATTTCACTCAGTGTTTGCTTGCATGCTTTTCTTTACTATCGTTGATATGAAATTGCCAGCATCATAATTTTATTTGTATCTCCATCTACATTTAGTGATAAATCTGTTTTTAATTAATGTATTAAGATGAGACTCCCTGGGTCAATATATAACTGCTTGCACCATCTGATTGTGCTAAGCAACTTACTGCAAGAAATATGTCAGATCGTGCTTAACCTAGCAACATATCCAAGATCATGTTAAATTGCAAATTCACTGTACATCTGGTTGGAATTATCAAAAATGTAACTGTTTAAATATTCACAAAGGTCGATGAAGGGCATATCTTTGCATAAAATGATAACAATTGTGGGATGATCACACTGATCGGACATCTTATAGACGAGTCTTCATAGTATTTTATTTTGTAATCAAAAACAGTGCTGTCCGAGTATTTCATGTGTAAGCCCGTTATACGTCGATCACTACCCATCACTTAAAACTGCTTATCTCTAAGTTATTTTCAATCATTTGAAGAAGGAGCATGACAGATAATTTGATTACATTTAAAACAAAACATGGTTAGAGCCTACAGTGTAAGATTAAACTTAAACACACATTTGGGTGAAGGAACATTAGAATGCCTGATAGCTAACATGCCGTGCGAATGCCTGCTGGAGACAAATAAAGGCCATAACTCGCAAAACGTGGTTTCAATTGACTGATTATCGAATTCATCTAAATCTATGATGCGCTAAGGCTTTACATTGATCTGTGTGCAAGCAAACAGCAAAAAAGCGAGCAATGCTCACAAGTCATCTGGTTGTCGATCTCATGCTGATGAAGTGCCATAACTGTATGAAATGGAAGGTAAGTGTACTCTAGATTTCATTCCTCGGGCTGTAGCGAGATAGAGGTTTTAATAAATACAACGACAATAAAACAAGATGTTGTAATGGTTTCAGGTTTGTTCATGGACGGACGTATGCTGGAATATGCTTAAGAATGGACGGAGGATTTTTTTCGCTTAACCAATTGCAAAAGGTGGAAAAATTGTATATAAAAAGCAACTCAAAAAACATACACTATTTTAATGCTCCCTCCACTAACATGTGGACGATGAAATGCAAACGAGAGCCAGGCACACGTAATGTATAGAAGACATCAAGCTTAAGGCATATTTAATCGACCGGACAAAACATGCATTCGAAAATTTCAGTCCTTAGTGTATACCTGTCTGTTTGTCTGTACGTGTCTGTACGTCTTTATAAAACCTCAGTCTTTGAGTTGATACTGCATGCATTCTTGAATGACGTACGGAGATAAGTTTTAAACTTTTGGATGCATTTATAGTTGTCCATTGGAAAGATTGTATTGCTCAGAGGTGTGACTGTTTCCACAATTTGATCATTAAATAGATAAAAAGAACTAAATGAAAATATTTAAAAAGTACCAAGCCCTCAATTTAGTAAGAATACTTTTATTCGAATTTAAAGGCAGACATAATGAAGAATTAATATTGATGTATGTATCAGAATCAGATGTTATTATATTTAAAATTGTCAAGTCAACTTGAAAAGGGTGAAGCGGAGTACACATGATTGACAAGATCTTTATTTTTGTTACGTAATGTTTCATATGCTGCATCTTGTACGAATTGCCAATCATTAAAGTTATTGATGTTTATGCTTTCCATACTTTTTCCTTTTATGCCTCAGTCAGTACTGACTGTTGTTCTAAACAATTAGAGACTGACTAAATGTACTGAAAACCTAAAGGTAATTGAAGGTGTTCACAAATTATCTGATACCTGCTTTTTGCTACCAACAAATTGTTTAAGATGAAGCAAACGGTGTGCACATTGAACTTGTTAACCAATTGTTAACATCAGGATTTACCTCTTACATTGTAGAACTAATACAAGTACTGGATATGTAGCCACGACCATAATCATAAATGTGAGATATATATATAAATAGGGCGTAAAGAGTACTGTGTTCATGTACATGACACTTTATCATAGATACATAAATTCTGAAGATGAAGATTACATACATATGGAACATAAACCCTTTGGCCCCTTGCTCAGGCGTCTAGGCCGATAAATCAGCCCTTCACCCGTGATGATGTTGATTTTCGGGTTAGGGGCTGATATCACATATTCATTAAAAGCTGCAATTATCTGCATTCAAATTTGGCTGCACACATCGGTGGACATTTTATACACTAACCGGTATTTCTCGTGTCTGTGCAGCTACCGTCAGCTGTAGAGTTCTTTTGGTGACATGTACATTATATTTCTGGAGCATATCATATGTTTGATGACTTCTAAATCCACCTGGAATAGCACAACTATTTGTCCTGTGGTCATTGTGAATTTCGTGCTTGATATGGCTATTACCAATTTCCGGTATGTGTCTAAAGTGTACGCAGGTTTGTTCCGGAAAGATTTGCATGCAGCAAAATTGCACATTTTAATGAACAGGTCACATCAGACCCACATATCGTCCATCAGTATCAACACAGATTTGGGGGGTTGATTTATCGGACTATCAGGCATCAGACTTCAACAGCTTTATATTGGTTGGGTGACCCACATGTGTAGAAATACGATAAATGCCAAATAACACTGAAATACACAGTATTTTACCGAACACGGGAGCTGCAAAATATATACGTGCGAAATTTGGACTCTTGAGAAGCGTATATCTTTAAAATATTGTTTTATTTATGCATATTTATACGGAATACACGCTAATTTAGAAACAGATATCAGTGTATTTCTTTATGAGTAGATTAGTCAAAAATATAAACATATTTGCACTGAAACTCACGCGAAATTAGGCGTACAACATAATGTCCTTTTTTAACCTTTTCCACACATAGCGATTTCAACTATGAAAACAGCATTTTAGAATATTTTGAAATTGAGCTCATTATTGCTTTTCAGGCTAGTCGGATAGATTCTAAACAAACTATTTCTGACTGAAAGATGATGAGATGAGAAATCGATCTTGAAACATTAGGCTTTAGTCATTTTTTGACCCAATTCACGTTTTGACCCAATATGCGTGTCTCACACTTGAACTTTGACTAGTGTTTCGGGAACAGTCATATATATATATATATATATATATATATATATATATATATATATATATATATATATATATTACTCGTTTGGTCTATATAACATTGTCAACAAACACGTGTCACTAAACAATTCAGTATGATATTCATTGTTGCCAGTAGCACGTAATGAAATAGTAGTTCTTTACATGCTACAGGTATTAATGAGAGATGCTGCCAGGACGCGAATGAGGGAATCGCCCAAAATTTGTACGAATTCACGCTTGGGGAGAAATGATGCACGAAGACTCCTGCATATTAGTTTAAAGTCGCACATATAAACCAGTACTCTATTCAGTATACAATTTTTTATTTAACTGTTAACCTTAAAGTGATTTTTGCGACATATGTTATACGGTAGTATGGTAGCGCTTGTCTGGACATCTGTTTCCCTTTAATTATGTTATTTTTTCCATACTGTGTTATTTGGCGTGTTATGAATGATTGTTAAATAGAATATGTCGGACCCTGGAACAAACCTTCTGTCCTTGTTTGAGCCTTGCATCAAAGAAGTTTTACAAATTCGTGTTTATACGGGCTACCTAGAACACCCACATGGCTGATAATCAACGTAGTTCATCTTCAGTTTTTTTCTTTCGGCAAATGATGGTTGATGATAACAACGATGAAAACAATTTTATAGGAATGAACTATATCAGATTATGTGAGACCACTCCGGCGGCCTAGTGGCTAGAGCGTCCGGTTCGGATGCGGGAGGTCGCGGATTCGAACCCCGGCAGAATCATATCAAACACTTATCAAAATAGTATTAACAGCTGCCTTGCTAGGCGCTGAGCATTAAGAGATTAGTGTGAGGACTGCTCGGCCTGGTGTCGTAATAACGTGACTAGGTGGGACATCATGCTACATGTCTGCGACATGATGCACCAGTGCTAGACATCACTATAAACTGCCACACTGCAGACATCGTAGCGATATGACTGAAAAATTGTTAAAGCTCCGTTTTGACCGAAAATGATGAGCTGTGGAAAATTGTACATAACAACCATAAAGAACTGTTTCTCAACTTGTATGATGCATTGTAAAAGTTGGAAAGACCTTAAGTTATTTTATGGGTGAATTATATATATATATATATATATATATATATATATATATATATATATATATATATATATATATATATATATTTGTTGTTGTTGTTTTATTTTGTAACAACTCCGTCAGGTAAAGCAGTATACAACAAGGGTTTCTTCTTTCTAAAAGTTGTACCTATCGCCTGAATGCCATGACAAAGACGACCTGACTGAGACAACCAGGCTGAGATGAGGAAGTAGCGTTGGCAAAACAGCTATATATCTCTGTGAGGGTGACAGAAGAGAGTCGTGTTGCTGAGGCTACCAACGGGATGAGGTTTCAAAGGGAAATGATAACTTGTCAACGAGTGAAAATGGTCTATATAGAATAAGGGTCATTTTCTACCAGCCTTCCAAATTTATTCGCATAATTTATATGTATGAGGTGGCTTGATTTAATTTATTTCATACAGTTTTTCTTCTTTCCCACGTATTGGTCATTAATAGTCTCTTCATAAACAATTCACTAAATTAAAAAATGTCATTATTGATTTCGATTCTTTTTCAGGTATGAAACAAGGCTTTCACCTTTTAAAAAATGACCAGAAATAAACCCGTGTAACGTATTATGTGTGAATCGAACTTAGAAGTCAGCACGAAACTGTATTTACTGCACTTGTCATTGATAACATCAAAATTGAGTTCTCTTGGAACTTTGTTTGGTATTGATGGCTGATATGATTGAAGTTTCTTATTCGCCGAAAATGTTGGTGTTCGTCCTCTTCTTCCTGGAAATTAAAGTTATTTTGCAATAGTTTTCCTCAATTTCCTGACCAAATGCACACACACACACACACACACACACACACACACACACACACACACGCAACCTAAGCATTTTCGCATGTACATCTACATGTTGTGTAACTCCTGGTACTTGATTTTGTTTAATTTTTGTAATTTTAATTCATGGCTGTAAGTTGTACATAATATATTTGTGTACGTGACCTGGCTTTGGTAAGAACGCAAATTACATAGGATCTATACAACAGATGTTTACGTATGTGTTGACAATTATTAATAATAAGACTTAATGGCGCCATTGATTTAATGTATCACTGGATGATGAGGTTTTCTCGTTTCTGTTAAACAAATTCAGTAACTTTCCAATTGGTTGGGCCGGGTCACGTGAATAGACAAAAACCAAAGTAAAATGAGTAATGTATTGTGTCACGTGGGATCTATAGACGGCGTATAAAGAGATAATTAAGCAATTAGATTCATAACGATTTTTGAGTGATTCTCACTTCTTTTGTTCCTGTTGTAAGTCTGCAGACGTGTTTTCTGTTGAACTGAGACATTATTCAAGAGCAACAAACATTTGTTTGGACTGTTCTGGAATTCCAGAAAACGCCATTTGACGACGTACCGGTACTTGGAGGACCAGTACATTTCAGTTTCGAAATTGATGAGACACTTTTCATTCATTTAGGACTTTCGTATATCTTAATAACGATTGGTTGCGTTCGCTTCATAACACTGCAAGATTCTCTCACATTTTCATTTCTAACATCGATAATAAAATTGTTTGTTAAGTTTTACAGTATGTGTTGATTTCGTTTCTTTCTGTTACTTTGTGTGTGACGATAGAGTCGTAACACTTTGAACAATTCAAAACCGGGTTGAGTCATGTGGATTTATTTTGTCTTTCTTGTGTAAAAGTTATCCTCATTTGTCTGGTTTAAAGCCAGTATTGTGAAAATGTCTATTTATGGATTTCGTAAGACGCATGCCTTTTTAATGAAGCAAATATTATCTAGTACTGAAGATTTGTGCACACCGCAAATTGTTTCTACCATAAAACGGTGCTCGCACAATAAAAATAAAAAAGAAAGAAACAATGACTCTAGTTTAACTATTGTGTATATATTTATTCGTGAATGCATATGGTTATTGGAATACTATGATGAGGCTGATGAACAAACTGTAACTCAGTTGTGTAGCCTTTGAGCTGGAAATATTAGAGTTTACTCTTGGATACTACCTTGCTAAAAGATGATTACAGGCGTTGCATACCTAAGTTCCTGGCTCTTTATTTTAATCAAAACTCAAGCTCAAGCTCAAAATCAGAAGTCTTAGATGTATTATAAATTTGACTGAAATTGAATTAGAGTAATAGAATTTTCAGAATCTTCTAAACTGCGATTCCTTTATTATCGTGCTACTATGAATTCCTACAAATGTTGTATTTGAGAGTCGAAATAATACATAATCTATATCACCTGAGAGACAAGGACCGTACATTAAGGATTCGAGTGCTATCGTTCAGGTGCAAGTAGTGTTGGTATGTAGGAATAAGTTCCACTTGAACTCTTACTACGACTAAACAGGTCTAAACCTCCATTCTAATCAGCATAGTGCACAACATTACTAATAGCAAACCAACCCCACACACATTTCATGGTGTCGACGTTATTATTTTTATGACTTAGTTTCAGAACCTGTGACTGTCAGAGTGATGACTTCTTTGCCCATCGAGGGTGTTAATTTGTTGCTAGGCAATAACTAAGCTGGAGATAAGGTTGGGCTTAATCCACTTCTAAGTATTCTTTGGATCAAAACGTTGATCCTTTTGAAAATGAAATCTCAGATTAATACCGTGCATTTTGTAGTTACTAGAGATACCACAGAAAGAGCTCTTGGGAATGAAGATGATCAGAATATTATTCCTATGACTGACACATTCATTAGCTAGGGTTTTGATGAGGTCACTTTTGCTCCTGATTCCGATCAATGAAAAGGTATTGATTATTGTGATCTTTCTACCATTCATTGTCTCATTTTTAATCAGAGTGACAAACGACAATCAATTGTCGCTGAACAGGAAAATGATCTCAATATTTCATGTAGTTTTAGAGGTCTATTTGCGAAACTGATTTCGCAAGATTCCAAGGTACCAACCTGCTATTGTTTGAAAAAATGGGGTCCTCATGAGAAAATGGAGACCACCTGAGGTAGCCGCTGGTGACGAGTCATCTGCGAGCTATCAGATTGTTGTTCCTAAGTCATATAGACATGAAAATATTAGTTTATCCCATGAAACTCCTTTGGCTGGTCATCTGGCAGTTACTAAGACTGACCACAAGATCATACATCATTCTTTTGGCAGAAAATTAAAAGTCATGTTTCCAAATAATGCAGAACTTATTTTATTTGTCAAATGGCAGGTTTTACTCTTATTGAACCAGTTCTTTGCCATATTCTTCATGGACCATTGGAATTTTGAAAAGAGAAGCTTCTATTAACATAAGATTCAGAGATTAATCTTCTGTATTATTTCTCTTATTGTGAAGTAGCAAGAAATAATCTCCAGTTTACTTACTCAGAAATGGAATTAAGGCAGGATAAAACTAAAAGAATTTTTCTGCCTAGTGGTAATATTTTCTCTCTCTTAACAATACTTCCAAATCCTGTTCAAGGCTAGTTATTGTGGTCATTATAGAGTGAAAAAAAGTGACTGAATTTATATCATAAACGCTCATGTTAGGAGGAAACAGAACAACTGCCATATTAGTACAATAAAAGGAGTATGTTGATAAGAGATAGCGATATAAATTATTCAGTCAGTTTAGTTGTACCTGTCCCGAACTGTGATGATTTAAATGATGACTTTGACCGAGACTTTAGTGAGGTTGGTTTAACCAGTCTTCAATATTAAAAAATAATAAAGAATCGGGACTTTCACGTCTACAGCCACATGAAAAGAATGAATTAAAGCAGCAAATATGTGAATATGAGCACTTGTTTCACGTATGTTTGAACTCGCCTCCAATACAATAAACATCTTATATCCTGAGTTTTTGGAAATAGTCAAGACATAAAGCTTCTTAATAGATTGTATCTGTATGCATTTAATGTATATGTTAGTACAAAAAAGATGGACTCAGCTGGTTATGTTTTTATACCATATTTATCCTCTGTGAGTTAAAATTCCTTCATATCTCGCGTATGTAATAAAAACAGCATAGGCAGTATAAAACTTGTACTACATAGTCAAATGGTATATCTGTACTAATAAATTAAGTACATGTTTCTAACAAACCTTCCGTTTCTTTTTCTTTGAAATCACTTCAAAAATGAAACCTCTAGTAGTTGTTGAAATGATTCGTCGGTCCATATTTTGTCTCTGTACCTGGCAATCGTAACAAAAATGGATGCATCTGAGTATGGAAATTAACAATGGACAGAAAATTAGATTTGTCTTCAAAATCATTCTTGTTCTATAATTTGAACTTAAATGGATACATCTGAGTATAAAAATTAACAATGGACAGAAAATTAGATTTGTCTTCAAAATCATTCTTGTTCTATAATTTGAACTTAAATGGATGCATCTGAGTATAGAAATTAACAATGGACAGGAGTTAGATTTGTCTTCAAAATCACTCTTGTTCTATAATTTGAACCTACCTAAAACTAAAACTATGTTCAAGGATTTTTGTTTATATAACTGGAGTGGAGTAGCAAATGGGTGTAATGCCGCACCGATGTCCATCTCTACATCCATAACAAATCTGTTTTAGCACAATAGCAGAAATGATAACAATAAATATGACATTTGGTGCATATTAATTGGTGTATACAATCTGATCAGACTTTGATGCCATTAAAGTAACATTCACACTTTTAACATTTGGGAATTTTATGACTCCCACTCCTATTACATCTAGATTTGGTAATATCCGTTTGCTTGTAAGCATGATCGCATGACTACATCTAGAGCTGGTAACATCCATTTGCTTGCAAGCACGATTGCATGATTACATCTAGATTAGGTAACATAACTGCCTCTTATTTAGGAGGTCGAGGTTCAAATCCACCAATGTGGAAAACTTTTGTCTTCAGTTTTTACCTGTTGTTTTACCTTGAACTGGAATGGAGAAGTATGTTAGTAGGCCTATTTATATCTTCTGTGCGAATGTACACTAACCACATCAGACTATAAACGGGGTACCGCTGACCTTATCGAGCGGGATATCCTAAGAAATCTGCTATCAAACTGTTATACATATTGCTCTACAATACATTTTAGCATAACGAAAGTAAATGTGCTTGCTCGGAATGAATAATGGATATATTTCATCTCGCGGGGGAAAACGTAAGTATTTGCATTCACAGAGCTGCCACTCCTGAACATTCATGGTTTTCCACGCACTTAATGAAATATATCCGTTTGTAATGGAGCAAATTTTTCTGTCGATCTCGGTAGAACACATTTAGTTGGACACGTGTACGATTAATTAGATTTATGGAGTTCTGCGTGCGATTAAATTGCTATAATGCACGGATTGGTATAATCTCTGTCATGAGTTTAGCGATTTTTGATTAAGGCTACGTTTGTTTAAACTGGACAGAAGGGGTCAATTTCTGATCGGTAGGAAAAACTGTCATTTCTGAAAGTTGCCAGGAATCAGTTGGGTAATCAAGGTTTGTCAGACTAACTACATGTTTCAGCAAGTTCGGGCGGGAAACGTATTTCATTCAGATTGGTCATGCTGTGAAGGGGGCGTGGTTTCACATGAAAAACTCAGTTTAAATGTGCAAAATAGCAATATTGAAATCAGCCGACACCATTTTCTGCGAGAGAAAATAAAGGTAGTGGACTCCGGGTCGAATTTAGAAGAAATTCACTCGTAGAAATCATTCAGGGGGAGGAATTGTCTGGAAAAAATTGACAGACACGTTCTGGAAGCAAGAGCTTGGAAAAACAAGGTATTTGCAACAATCTTATGCAATTAATTGATACTACTATGATGCTTTGTCGATTTATTTGCTTGTATGTGCATGGATTTATTAATTTAAGTTCGTAGATTTAATTTCTTGATATGGTATACCTGTGTTGAGTTCGTTTATCTGAGTCCGTACAATGATATTTTTCTTTATATAAACATTGACGACTTGTTTGAGCGTATAGTCTCGTTTATTATAGGAAATTATATATCTAGAATTCATGCCTTATTTTGGATGAGATGCGAGAATTCGTAGGAATTCTCCGACCTATATATGAGTTCACGTATGATAACCACTTGATTGTTGTTATAAATACAGTAGCAAGGAATTTCATTCATTTGTATAATTGAGACGAGTCTGGAACTAATGTCTCGGTGGAATGTTGGAATAGCCATTTAGTTGACCATTAATTTTGTGAAAATAGGTTGATACGGTCTGTCATGGCCAGTTAGACTAGATAGCCGTAGAATCTGTTTGAAATTAGGATAGAATTTATCTGACATAACGAGGGGGGAAGGTATTGATCTATTTCCCCAGTATAATGTGACGGAAGATTTAGGTTGCTTATTTTGTTATTTTGGAAGGACAGGATAGCTCTGCGCTCTACGATCTACGTTATACGTATTGCGTATTAAGAACCCAAAGTGGATAAAGTTGGAAAGGGCGAAGAAGGCGAGACAACCTGTGAATTTGGCAAAGGAAGTCAAAAGTGAAGAAGACCCAGACTTACCGGCACAAGGAAGTCAAAGTGGAGGAGACCCAGACTTACCGGCACAAGGAAGTCAAAAGGGAGAGTCGCTGTGGAATTTGGACTGAATCAAGGCCATCAGGTTATGAAACTGTACAAGGCAATGTTTTCGATATATTTCACTGGATCTAAATGATGATTTAAATTCTATCATTTAACAGATCGGCTATAGTATAATCATTTCTTTGTATTTGAAAATTCGCGGAAGAAGTTAATTCAAAAAGAAAGAAGTGTATCTTTCAATCGTAACGTATTGTTACTTTTGTTTATGAATTTTGTTGTTAGAAATTTTGATTAAATTTTGTCTTTATTTGTAACGGGGGCTCGTGTTATTCTGTTCTATATACCTGCTCAGCTCCTTATCTATTTCACCTGTAAATTTCACAATTTCTATTGATATTTACTCGTTCCGGGCAAATTACACCGTCGGCGATCACCTCTAGATAACGATAACCAAAATCCAGGACACACACCCCGACAAAGCTGGGAGGGGAGTATCCGACAAAGTGGGGCGCTCGTCTAGGGATCTGAACATTTGTATTCGAGTAAAAACGTCTGAGCAAATATAGAACAGAAAACTGATACTTGCAATAGTACTTTTCAAGAAAGAGAGATCAGAGTGAATCGAATCATTGCCTGCTTATTATTTATATATATTTGGTGCATGCAATTTTCTTGTCATTTGTTTTCATATTGTGATGAAAATATTGTAAAAGATTGATGCAAAATTCCCTTGTTGCTCTTGTAGTATTCAAAATTCGGGAAGTGAGAAAAAGTTCATCTTTGTATTCTCTTGGGAGAGATAGTCAGGACAACCCTGCAGCAGTAAATTTTTCGCGTTGTTAGTGTGTAAGCGTTGAGCTAATTTGGGAGAGAGACATTTCAATGGGGGGGGGGCTGCCTGTTTATTGACTGTTGGTGCAAAGGTTATTCTGTGTTAATTGAATAGGGCCATACTAGGGGTAAGGTAAATACGTGCGGAGCTATCCCGTAGTAGGGCAGTAAACCTTGAGTGTAGGTAGAGAAGTTAAGTCTTGTGTCACATTATAAGTAGACGAGAATGGCGACGGACAGACAGTTAATAAAGGAATTCCGCTTGATTGGAAAGGATGAACTTGGGTACGAAGGGGCCCAGTTAGCTGAATTTGTGAAGCGAAGTGTTAGAGAAGATAAGCAACAACTAGCCGAGGAACGAGAGAGAGACAGACAAGCGCAAGCAGAAGAACGAGAGAGAGACAGACAAGAGAAAGCAGCGGAACGAGAGAAAGCAGCGGAATGAGAGCTCGAACTAGCCAGATTGCAGGCCGAAGAGAAAGCCAGAGAACGTGAACATATGTTAGCCATGGAGAGGCTGAGGATCGAAGCAGAGTCCAGAAGGGGTGAAGGCTTGAACGAACGTCCAGGACACACGAGTGGGCGATCGGAAGGCAGAGGACCAATACAGATCACCATGCCCACGTTCAAAGATAAGGACGAAATAATTGACAAGTTTTTGTCACAGTTCGAAAGGTTGGTATTGGTTCATCAGCTACCCAAAGACCAGTGGGCTATCAATGTTTCGGCATTCTTACAGGGGGCCGCGAAAGACATCTACCATAACATGACGCCGGACGAGGTAGATGACTACGACGCTTTGAAGAAAGCGTTACTACGGCACTATGAGCTGTCGGCGGAAACGTTTCGGAAACTCTTTAGAGAAGAGTCGAAAAGAGCTACCGAAACGCACGCGCAATTCCATAACCGAGTACGTGTACTATTTGATAAATGGATGAAAATGGCTGATACCGCGCAAACGTATGAAGACATACGCAAGGAAATTTTGAAAGAGCACGTTTTAAGTACCTACCGGAAAGAATTAATAGTGTTCTTAGCGGAGCGTGAATTCTCAACCTTGGATGATATAAGCGTGATGGCCGAGCGCTATGAGAGAGCACACTCGCGTCCAACCACCTGGGGTGGCAGGGACCCACCGGTCATCAGCGAGCATAGGAAGACCACTGAGGTGGCATCCCAAAGACGGAATGGTCAGATTGGTGGGAGGCCAGGGGTAGGGAATCTCAGCCTAGAACATTTCCGTGGGTCGGGGAAGACTCAGGGGGTAGAGAATGATACTACAGGGAGGAAAGGTGAGCCGGTGTGTAACGGCTGCAACAGACCAGGCCATGTCGTAAAGGATTGTAGAAAGTATCGTCCGACGACGGTTAATACGGTAACTACGAATACTGTTATGGAATAGGAACCAGTGGAGTTGACTAACACAGAGGTAGCTACGGTAAATGGTGAGAGGGCAACAATACTATTTGATACTGGTTGTAGTTATCCGGCCTTGGTAGATAGTAGGTATGTCAAGCCTGGGGATTATACAGGCGAGACGGTTGAAGTCCAGTTTGCTAACCGGACGAAAGATTCGCTCCCGGTTGTTAACATCGACCTTGATTCGCCGTATGTAAAGGGGCGAATTCAAGCAGAGTGTTTGTCGGGACTGTCTCATGACGTGATATTAGGGTGTAGTTATGTGTTGCCACAACCTAACCCTATGACGTGTACACCTGTACATGTGGGGTCCGTTGAGACGAGGGCTATGAAGCGAAGGTCAGGGTCAAAGCCGCTAAGACCCACGACTTCGCCCATAGACAATTTGCTACCTGGCGAGTTGAAGAAGCTTCAAAAGGAAGATTTGTCTCTCAACAAGGTACGCACGTACGCAGAAGAGGGGTCCATACGGAAATCGCCAGACGGCGAGGTGAAGTTCGCGACGAAACGCGGTATTTTGTATCGGTACGCCAGGAAAGGGACCGATACGCTTAAGCAAGTTGTTGTGCCTATAGCAAAACGAGCAGAAGTGCTTAGGCTGGCACATGAGGGTCTATTTGGAAGCCACATGGGCGTGGCGAAGACCAGAGAGAGGTTGGTGAGGAAATTCTACTGGCCAGGTGTGTATG
Organism: Megalonaias nervosa; assembly: GCA_016617855.1. NCBI lineage: Eukaryota > Metazoa > Mollusca > Bivalvia > Unionida > Unionidae > Megalonaias > Megalonaias nervosa. The sequence continues at coordinate 29,602 of JAECUM010007833.1, read as the reverse complement.
GGGATGTTAGGAGGTTCTGTTTGTCGTGTGACAAGTGTCAGCGGGTGGCACCCAAGACCTCCCATCGCCCAGTGCCACTAGGAACCACCCCACTGATTGACAAACCTTTCTAGAGGGTGGCGATTAACCTAGTAGGTCCGATAATGCCGGCGGCAGAGAGCGGTAATCGTTATATATTAACGATAGTAGATTATGCCACCCGGTACCCGGAGGCCGTGGCCTTGAAAACCATTGACTCAGTCACAGTGGCTGAGGCCCTGTTAGGAGTTTGGTCGAGAGTTGGTGTCCCGGATGAGATACTGACTGACCAGGGGACGCAGTTTGTCAGCCAGGTGATGGAAGAGGTAAATAAGTTACTGTCCATTAGACACCTGACAACTACCCCGCATCACCCGCAGTGCAAAGGTTTGGTGGAGCGTTTCAATGGAACATTGAAACAGGCTCTGAAGAAGCTCTGTGAAGGTCGACCCAGGGACTGGGTTCGATACCTTCCGGCGATACTGTTTGCGTATCGAGAAGTGCCACAGGCGAGTTTAGGTTTCTCACCTTTTGAATTAGTTTATGGGAGGACAGTTAGGGGACCCATGGCTACATTAAAACAGATATGGACGGATGAACAAGCATCCGAGGAAGTGGGAACAACATACCAGTACGTTGTTGACCTACGCAACAAGCTAGAAGAGGTTTCCAAATTGGCTCAAGAGAATCTCTGCGACGCAAAGGGACGTCAAGCCAAATTCTACAATAAAAAGACGAAGGAACGTCACTTCGAGGTGGGTGACAAGGTGCTGTTGTTGCTGCCGCTAGAGCACAACAAACTTCAAATCTCGTGGAGAGGACCCTTGGTGGTAACGGAGAAAAAAGATGGGCAGAACTACCGTATCCGGGTAGGAGACAAGGAGACGCTGTACCACGTAAATCTCTTGAAACGTTACCGTGAAAGAGAGACACCCACAGAGTTCGTGGTTGCTACAGTCGTAACTGAAGAACCCGACGACAACGGAGGAGAGGGGGAAGTACTCCCTAATTGTCCTTTGACGACGGAAGAAACTTACGTCGACGTTGTCCTTGACGGAACGTTGACGTCAGAGCAACGTAAGGAAGTGGAGTCGTTACTCCAAGACTACGCAAGCGTCTTGACAGAACGACCTGGCAAGACGGAGTTGGAGCAGTTAGATCTGTCAACCCTTCTTTTCTTTTACAACGATACTTGGAGTTTGTTGTGATCCAACGGTAACAACAACAGCACCTTGTCACCCACTCCAAACTTCCGTTCCTTCGACCTCTTGCTGTAGTACTTTGCTTGACGTCCCCGTGCGTCACGGAGATTCTTCTGGGCCATTTTGCAAATTACCTCCAGCTTGTTACGGAGATCAACAATATACTGATACGTCGTTCGTACCTCCTCGGATGCCTTTTCATCCGTCCATAACTGTTTTAATACAGCCATGGGTCCTCTCACTGTCCTCCCATAAACTAATTCGAAAGGTGAAAATCCTAGACTAGCTTGGGGTACTTCGCGGTACGCGAAAAGTATCGAGGGAAAGTATCGATCCCAGTCCTTGGGTCGACCATCGCACAACTTCTTCAGAGCTTGCGTCAACGTCTCACTGAAACGCTCTACTAGACCATTGCACTGCGGGTGATACATGGTAATAGCCAGGTGCCTAATGAAACATGACCAGTTCGCATTTTCTATCACCTGGCTAACAAACTGCGTCCCTTGGTCAATTGGTATCTCTTCAGGGACACCAACTCTCGACCAAACACCTAACGAAGCCTTAGCCACCGTAACTGAATCAATGTTTTTCAACGCAACGGCCTCCGGATATCGGGTAGCGTAATCAACAATCGTTATCACATAACGATTACCACTTTCTGACGCAGGCTCTATTGGACCTATCAAGTCCATCGCCACCCTCGAGAAAGGTTCATCAATCAGAGGGGTGGTTCCTAGTGGCACTGGGTGATGTGAGGTCTTAGGTGCCACCCGCCGACACTTGTCACACGACAGACAAAACCTCCTTACATCCCCATACACACCTGGCCAGTAGAATTCCCTCACTAGCCTATCACTCGTCTTTGCCACGCCCATGTGGCAACCAAGTAGCCTAAGCACTTCTTCTCTCTTAGATCGAGGTACAACCACTTGCTTATACCTCTCGGCTCCTTTCCGCACGTATCGATACAAGATACCCCGTTTCAACGCGAACTCTACCTCACTATCTGGCATGTTCCGCTCTGACTCCTCCTTTGCTTACCCGCGTATCCTGTTTAGGCTAGAATCTTTCTCTTGAAGTCTCCTTAATTCACCAGGTAGGAACTTGTCTATGGGCGAAGTCAAGGGGTTCAGCGGCTTTGACCCTGACCTTCGTTTCATAGTTCTCGTCTCTACGGACCCCACGTGTACCTGTGTACACGTCATAGGATTAGGCTGTGGGAACACATACCTATATCCTAAAATTACGTCGTGCGACAACCCTGACAAGCATGCTGCATGAATTCGTTCTTTCGCATACGGCGAATCAAGGGCGATGTATACAAATTGGAGAGAATCTTTAGTCCTATTAGCAAATTGGACTTCCACTGTCTCACACGGAGAATCAGCAGATTTGACAAATTTGTTATCCACCAAGGCTGGATAACTGCAGCTGGTGTCATACAGGACGGTAGCCTTCTCTCCATTTACCGTAGCTGTTGCTGTATTCGACCATTATACTGGTTTACACTTCCTACCAGTGCCTAGTGTCATTACATTTATCGTGGGACGATATTTCCTGCAGTCTTTGAGAGTATGGCCAGGTTTCTTGCAGCCGTAGCATATAACTTCAACTTTCTTACCAGGGGTACCGTTATCTACCCCATAGGACTTCCCTGAGCCACGGGACTGATAGCGGCTGGGAGTATCAGCCCCTAGCTTCCTAAAATTTTGACTATTCTGGCTATGAGGAGCCAAACCGTTAGCTCTTCTAAAATCAGTGACGCCTGGTCGATCCCTGCCACCCCAGGTGGTTGGACGAGAGTGTGCACTCTCATATCGCTCAGCCATCACACTGATATCGTCTAAGGTCGCGAAATCACGCTCGCCAAAAATACGATCAGGTCTTTCCGATACGTACTGAGGACATGTTCTTTCAAGATTTCTTCCCGTATGTCTTCACAAGTGAGCGTGGTGCCTGTCATTTTAATCGACTTATCGAAAAGCACGCGTACTCGAGTATGAAATTGCGCGTGACTAATTTGTTTGCTTAAGCGACTCTCTGAAAAGTTTGCGAAAATGTTCTACCGACAACTCGTAATGCCTTAACAGCGCTTTCTTGAGAGCGTCGTAGTCATCTACTTCAGTGGGTGCCATATTACGGCAGACATCTTTGGCAGCTCCTTGCAAAAATGCAGAGATATTAATGGCCCACTGGTCTTTGGATATATGATAGATTAAAGCAAACTTTTCAAACTGAGTTAAAAAGTTATCGATGATTTCGTCTCTGTCGTTAAACATCGGCATTGTTATCTGGACGGTACGCCTATCCTCTGATCTTTTGCTTGTGGGTCCTGAATGTTCATTCAGTTCTTCGCCCCTCCTAGATTCCGCTTCGATCCTTAGTCTCTCTATGGCTAACGCATGTTCTCACGCCCTGGCTCTTTCTTCGGCTTGCAATCTGGCTAACTCGATTTCTCTTTCTTTCTCCCGTTCTTTTCTGATTCTTTTTCTTTCTTTTTCCTCAGCTTGTTTGATTCTTTCCTTCTCTGCCGCCAGCTGTTCTTTGTATTCCCTGAGACTCCGCTCTACAAATTCCGCTAATTGGGTCCCTTCATAACCTTATTCGTCTGTACCAATAGACTTAAACTCTTTGACTAACTGCCTATCAGTTGCCATTCTAGTCTACTCGACTGTATCACCAACCAGTTTACTTAGCTCAAGTATTTACTAACTTCTTACTGCCTTACAGGAAACAGCTTCCTTAAGAATACTTACCCGTATTCTATTCCAATAAAGTCTTAACCCTATGGACTTACTTAGATCACTCTAAAGCAACCTAACAACGTTTGGCAGCACAAAAGTCTGAATTTCTCTCCTAAATTCAACTTGCTCGCACCAACAATGTGCAATTACTCCCTCGGGACTTCCTTAATTATCTCTTCTCGCAAGAATAACTAAAGGCAATATTTATTTCTGAATTACTTGAATTCAGACAATGACCACACTATCAAAGCAGTTTAGGTACGGAATCTTAATTTCTTACAATGTCATAACATACATTAAGAAAATATCAAATAATGGCATGCACTAACTACAGAATGCATAGATATTGAATCGATTCACTCTCGTAATTCCTTGCTTAAATAATAACTAAATTTATCACTGCTATGGAACTCTACCTTCTATTCAATATCTACTCAGCCTCTGTCACTCACACTTTTCAAAATATTCCGGACGATAGACCCCACTTTGTAAAGTTGTCCCTCTTGGTAAAGAGGGGTGGTTAATTAGATTTGGCAGTCATTATCTAGAGGATGACATTCCTCGATTTTATTGCCCGGTGTGAGTGGATAGATAGAACATCAACAAAGAACTGAGCAAGACTATTGAGAAGTAATAATACGAGCCCCCTTTAGACAAGAAAATAAAAATTTAATCAATAACGAAAAAAAACCAATAGTGTCAGGTTCAATTCAAACAATGGTACGTTAACAGAATTTCAATAGCAGTGTTCTATTTTTGGATTAGCTTCATCATGGCAACGAGTGGTGAAAAGAACACAATGTCCACGCCTGATTGCGTCACCTAGCGTCGCTTTCTGTCTTCGTCTCCGTGCATCACACGTCTTCCACCCCCACCCCCCACCCCCCTTTACGTGTATACGTTGATCTTCCTTGATCTTTCTATTCTGAACGCTTCATCTCTTTCCGGACTTCCGTCTTCGGACTGTCCCCGTCAGTTCCTGGGAGCTGTTCCCTGAATTACAAGATTACCACTAATCCTCTATATGTATCATTTTCTGTACATATATAATATTCTCTCACTTTCTTTACTCAGAAAGCATAAACTAGCTATCCAAACACAAGTCATTTGTATCATGAATTTAACTTCAGTCCTAGTTACAATCACTTTCTTATTTTTATTTTTTCTCTAGAAATTGTATTGGAATCGTTTCCAATTTTTTTTAATATGTATGGTCACCAGTTAATACTAGGATCGGTTGGATAACAAAAACACACATACCTTTATATTGCCCTAGGATATATGACGCGTTTTCGTTAGCAGGACTCATCCAGAATATCTATACGCAACACCAACCTCTCTACACAATATCTACACCCAACACTAACCTCCCGTCCACAGCATTTACACCCACCATTAACCTCCTCATGTGCAATATTTACACCACCACTAACCTCCTCGTGTACAGTATTTACGCACACTACTATTTTCCCATCCACAGTTTTTACAACAATTAACCTACCCATCTACATGATTTGCACACATCATAAATTACCCACCCACAGCATTTACACCCACCAATAATACCACAGTATCAACACTAAGCTCCCATCCGCAATATTTACACCCACCACTAACCCCCTTCTACAGTAATTATACCCACCATTAATGCCCCCATCTACAATATTTACACACACCACTAACTTACCATCTACACCATTTACACCCAGCACTATTCCACCATCCATCGTATTTACAGCAACCACTCCCCCCCCCCATATACAGTACTTTCACTCACAACAAACTCACCAAAAATATACATACATATTTATTAGTGCATCGTTCGATCAGAAACTTACACATACGTGTATGTACAAGTCCCTGGTCTAATCGGAACCTTACACAGATGTATTTGTGCAGTTCCCTGCTGCAATCATTGCAATCATTAACTTCTCAAAGATTACAAGACAGCTTCTCAAAGATTACAAGACAGCTTCTCTAAGATTACAAGACAACTTCTCTAAGATTACAAGACAGCTTCTCAAAGATAACAAGAGAGCTTCTCAAAGATTACAAGACAATCCCTCTAAGATCACAAGACAGCTTCTCTAAGATTACAAGACAGCTTCTCAAAGATTACGTGACACCTTCTCTAATGTTACAAGACAGCTTCTCTAATATTACAAGACAGCTTCTCAAAGATTAAGAGACAGCATCTACAACATGAGAAGACAGCTTCTCAAAGATTACAAGACAGCTTCTCAAAGATTACAAGACAACCCCTCTAAGATCACAAGACAGCTTCTCTAAGATTACAAGACAGCTTCTCAAAGATTACGAGAAGCTTCTCTAATGTTACAAGACAGATTCTCTAAGATTACAAGACAGCTTCTCAAAGATTAAGAGAGAGCATCTACAACATGAGAAGACAGCTTCTCAAAGATTACAAGACAGCTTCTCAAAGATTACAAGACAGCTCATTTAAGATGACAAGAGAGTTTCTCTAAGATAAGAAGACAGCTTCTCAAAGATTACAACAGAATTAAATTTTAGGCATATGCGGTTTAACTTGTATGTAATAGATCGGAAAATCAGAGATATGGAAAAGGATTATTTTACAATACACAGCAATAGTTAAATGTACTTATTTAATGCAAAACCGAATCAAAGAAGAAGTGAATTGGGCGAAGAAAAATCTGTGTGCCTCTTTCCGAGTCTTCGTTTTGTTTGTCAGTTATTTTCATTCTACTGACATTTGTATGAGATCAACGTGCTGGTGTCTTCTCTCTCTCTCTCTCTCTCTCTCTCTCTCTCTCTCTCTCTCTCTCTCTCTCTCTCTGAAATTAAAAAACAAGTGAATGTTCCTTGCGCTTAACATGTCTGTATACTCCCCCACCCGCTCTCTGTCTCTGTCTGTCTGTCTGTCTGTCTGTCTCTCTCTCTCTCTCTGTGAGAAATAAAAAAACAACAACCACGCCTGTCATTTTGTAAATATCATAGTTTTCATTTTGATTCTCAGCAGCTGGATTAATACTATAGGAGATTACACTGCCTGTGTTCTCTCTCTCTCTCTCTCTCTCTCTCTCTCTCTGAGAGAAATTACAAAAGCAAGGGCGTCATACCTACACATACCACGGTTGAGTACCTGTCCTTTTCAGAGTTGTCATTGTGCTTGTCGGTAGTTGTTATTCTATTGATTGGATTGTATAGTAGAAAAGATGTATGTGTTCTCCCTCCCCCCCCTCTCTCTCTCTCTCTCTCTCTCTCTCTGACAATTTACAAAAGCATGTGCGTGATGCCTACACATGCCTGTGTACTTGTCAACTTTAGAGTTACGAAGTTGCTTCTGAGTAACTGTTTTTATTAATTAATGATATAGAAGATTAATACAATTATTACATTAATAATGTTAGATGTAACACTCTTTCCTATCATCTGATATTCTTCCTCTGTTTATTTAGATAACAAATTTTACTTCCGACCGTTTGGACATGTTATTTATCAATAAGCTATCTCTGCTGTAATATACAGTAGTTACTCACGTGACACGGATCGAGCTAGACCTTTGCAGCCCAGTCCTTATATCAGCATTCTTGTGTTATATTGACAACTCACTTAACTTCGAGTCAGTAACAGTGAACCACAGTGACAACATGGCCTTAGGAGGAGAGAAAGAAATTGGCCACAATATGGTTATTGTCAGGACGCTGACACTAGAACCCGGTAAGTGATAGCTCCGTTATATACAGAAATCCATTTGCTTTTAAATATTCAATCAAAACATTCACATTCAGCGTCCTCAAGTCCGTAGAGACAGACATATTATTATGAAAATGTCAACAAAATGTGAATGTGAATTATATAGCTCTATTTCTTTCCTTACTTAAGTTCTCACAAACTGAATGGAATCTGTCAATGAATATTTTATACAAGCAGATATTTTAACACATTCTTTAATAATTAGTGACTGGAAATACAATGTTCTAACAATGCAAAACCTGTGGGAAACACGTCAAAATTGACAACGGCAAAATGAGAAATTTCTAAATAATATAAATACTATAAAATAATGTGAATAGTGCCATTGCTTTAAATCAAAGGAAGGGGATAGGCAATTGTGCTCTTTATCTATTAAACCCAGATCCGTTACATGAGATGCCATTTTACCCTTCTCCCTCTGTAATGGTATAATACTTGCGATATCTAATTATTGTATTATATCAATTAATTCAATTTAAAGTATACTGTTTTACGATACGAGCAATTAACTTACATCATGTATTCTAATCTTTCATATCAGAAATCGAAAATACTTTATGATAACACAATTCGAACATACAAGATATGACATTAATTGTATTATGCCATGAAAAGAACATATGATATCGTAGTTTAAACGTGTGATTTACAAATTTAACAGCATTGTTTATATCAAATATTTATTCCAATATACACTGCTGCAACTTAGAAAAACCCCTCTTATCTGGGAGTAATATACACATTGATTCAACGTCTAATCTAATGTATTTAACCAGAGCTTATATTGTTTGATGACGAAACTATTTTGCCTTTAGATTTGTATGCTTATATTATGTACATTCTATTATTTTGAAATCAGTAGAAGCAAGAAAAATATTATTCGCCCCACCATAGATTTTCTAAAACATACATTCCTATCATGCAATAACTTTAACTTTGCTGGGCGCCAATACAAAGGTACCGTGACAATTTGGGGTCAGAAATGAAAGGACAAAAGAGGTTCTTTTTCGCCTCCCCATCACCAATTCCCTTTATGTGTATCCCCATCACCCATTTCCTTTATATGCAGCCCCATCACCCATTTATTTTATTTGTAGCCCCAAGGCTACTTTAGTTTGTTTAATAAAGCTACTTGAATTTGTTTCACTAGACTACTTTAATTTGATTAGCCAGGCTAATGATATTGTTTAGCAAACCTGCTCTAATTTGTTTAATAAAGCTACTTCAATTTGTTTCACTAGGCTACTTTAATTTGATTAGCCAGGCTAATGATATTGTTTAGCAAACCTACTCTAATTTGTTTATTAAAGCTACTTCAATTTGTTTCACTAGGCTACTTTAATTTCTTTGGCTGGACTACTTTAACTGGTATAATTATGCTATTTTAATTTGTTTAACAAGGATGCTTTCACTTGCTTAACAAGGCTACTTTAATTTGTTTAACAAGCTTATTTTAGTTTATTTAACAAGGCTAATCTAATTTGCTAGGCTACTTATTTTTTTTTAACAAAGCTGCTTTTTGTTGTTTGACAATGTTACATTAACTTGTTTGGCAATGCTGCCCTAATTTACTAGGCTCCTTTAATTTCGTCAACAAGGCTACTTCAATTTGTTTAACGAAAGCTACTTTAATCTGTTTAACAGGGCTACTTGAATTTGTTTATCAAAGCTACTTTAGTTTGTTTAACTACGCTACGTTTTTAACTAGGCTATTTTAAATTTAACAACGCTTCTTTAATTTGTCTAACAGGCCTATTTTAACTTGTTTAACAAAGCAACTTTAACTTACTAGGCTACTTTAATTTTTTTAACAAACGTAATTTAATTTATTTAACAAAGCTACTTTAATTTGTTTCACTAGGCCAATTTAACTTATTAGGCTACTGTATTGTATTTGATAAAGCAACTTTAATTTGTTTAACAATACTGATTTAATTGGTTGTCGAGGCTACTCTAATTTGTTTCACATTGCTCATTTAACTTATTAAGCTAGGCTACTATAATTTGTTTAAATGGATTACTTTCTTTTCGTAACAATGATATTTTAATTTGTTTAACAAGGCTGCTTTATTTTTTAGCACGGCTACTTTGATATGTTTACCAATGCTACTTAACGTGTTTAACAAGGATACTTTAACTTGTTTAACAATGCTATTTTAATTTGTTTAACAAAGCTACTTAATTTGCTTACTACAAAACTTATTTGTTTGACGATCCTATTTTAATTTATTTAACAAAGCTACTTTAATTTACAAGCCTCCATTAATTTGGTTAACAAGGCTACTTTAATTTGTTTAACAAAAGTTACCTTAATTTCACTAACAAAGCTATTTGAATTTGTTTAGCAATGCTGCTTTAACTTGAGTGACAATACTACTTTAATTTGATCAAGTATGCTGTTTACATTTTTAACAAGATTTTTTTAATTTGTTTCAGAAAGCAACTTTAATTTTCTTTAACATGACTAATTTAACTTGTTTAACAAACCTGCTTTAATTTGTTTAAAAAGGCTAATTTATTTAGTTTAACATGGCTATCTGACATTTTTAACAAGGGTAGTTTAATTTGTTTGAAAGGCTAGCTTAATTTCCTACATTACTTTGTTTAACAAGCCTACCTTAATTTGTTTGATAAGGAAGCTAAGTTTTCTTAACTAGACTATGTTACGACCCTGTAGTCAAATTACATATGTGTTAAAATTTAAATTCTTCTAATTCTTTGTTTCATTTTTATTTTATTTTTATGCCACTAAATGTTATTATTATTATGGTGATGATTATGTTAGCAAGATCGAATAGTATGTTAGAAACATCGTATTTATTTAAAACGTAAATGTGACTCGTGTAAGCACGAGCTTTGTATGATAGTAAATTCGTCGCAAGTAAACATTCAGCAGTAGCTATGTAAATGATTGGCTGATACTTGTTTAGGTTTTCGTAATGTCCAGATGGATTGCGAATCACACGTGTCTTTCGCGCGTGTGTACATGTAATGACGCATTAGCTTGTTTTAAATGCTCAGTTACCTGTAAGAAATTTTTAGTGGTAGTCATAGTCGTGGTCAGTCATAGCTGAGAGTTGCATCATAACATCTTACAGAGTTTCTAATACCTTAAGGAAAAGGTATTTCTGTGCTGGAAAGAGTTGTGCATTCGTACAAGGAACAACATGTGTGTTGTTAGTGGTGGTAGCTGTATTTCATCTACTTTCTAAATAATTGTTTTCCCTGGAGAACAACACTACTGGCTTTGGACAAAGTCATTTGATGAAATTATTTCTAAATCGGAACAGAACAATACAAATTGTGCTTTACAGTGAAAATTCTGGACATTTTGTGTTAGCCTTCATCTGACGTCATCATCCGCCATCTTGGAACGGAACTGAGATTCAGACTGTATCAATTTAGAACTGTTTATTCACAGGACTTATGTGTTTTCACAATTTTAGGACAATTTTTGGAATCTTCTTCGTAAATCGTAAGTCTTGTTCCATCTTTTCACCGTGTTTTCTAGGGAAATAAATTGTTTTTGTTAAAATTTACAAAGCTTATTGTCTTCACTCTTTCTTTGTGTTACTTTGAACGAGCCGATACGTAACAACTATTAGAACGCGTTAACTAATTATTTAATCTGATTAACAAATCCAATTTCATTTGTTTAAGCTGCTTTAACTTGTTTGACTAGGCTATTCTAATTTGTTTAACAAAGCTACATTAATTTCCTTAACAAATATAGTTGAATTTGCTTAAGAAAGCTACTTAATTTGTGTGACAAAGCTACTTCAGTTAGCTTAACAAAGCTACTTTAATTTGTTTAACAAAGCTACTTCAATTTCTTTAACAAAGCTACTGCAAAATGTTTGTTCAACGAGGCCACTTTAATTTGGTTAAATAAGCTAATTTAATATTATAGATAATTAATTAAACTGAATTACTTTTTATATTATCGAAGTGATATTTTTCATATTTTCTGAATAATAAGTTTCATGAATTATTGCTGTTGTTGTTGTTGTTGTTATTGTTATTATTATTATTATTATTATTTGGATAATTGTTCCCAATTATACTACGTTTAATATCATCTAACTTATTTGCTTACCTAGATAGATTTTTTTTGTTTGCTAAACAATTTATTTCACCAAATTGCCTTTAACGCATTTTAATACTGCATTTAGTTAATTTGTTTATTTTAAATTCCTGAATAATTTGTCTAATTAGTTTATATAACTCAATTATGTTGTCGTCCAGGAATGTAATTTAATGCATTGAGTTGTTTAATTTAACTAATCTTATATTGTCGAATCAATGTGTTTATTAAAGCAAGTTGTGTATACCATTTAAAAATATATTTAATTTAGTCACGTTTGAATTAGTTAAATAATGTATATGACCAGACTAATATTAATCATTATTTTTTTCAATTTATATCAATAATTTTATAGATCAGCTTAAAAATCTTTTAAACAGAACTACTTTCACATTATATGAATCACCGATTACTGTTTTACTATTTTTTTTTTTAAAAACTGAAGTACATTCTCAATAGCTGAATGAATTATTTCATAAATTTCATTAATTTAAATACTCTTTTCATCCATTTTAATAATTTATTTCATAACTTTCCTTGGTTGAATTACTTCTTATATTACCAAAATTAACTGAACATCCTTTCATATCATTTTGATAATTATATATATATATATATATATATATATATATATATATATATATATATATATATATATGAATAATTTGATCAACTAGATCAGTTTTATTATTTCCTCAGCAGTATTTTCAACTGAATAGGTTTATAAATTATGTCAATTACAAGTTTTGCTGAACAATTTTGTATTTATTTATTTTCAATAATTTGTATCATTAATTACTATTTATGAATTTTAATATTTTCCTTGAGTGTTCTGTTTGACAAAATTACCTTTTACATACATTTTGATAATTTGCTTTATTGATTCGATTAAATAAACTATTGTTTTGTCAATTTGAAGCATTCATTTGGTCAATCTTTTTGACAGATTACCATATTCAGCCATTTAATTTTTTATTTATTAATTTAAATTAACTACTTTTAGCCTCTTTTAATAATTTGTTAATTCATTTATTGAGCACAACTAATGTGTCACCCATTTATAAGATTGATTTCATTTACTAATTAGCCATGCAACTTTTTTATTCGATCTAATAATTTACTTGATCAAATTGTTTAACAAAATTACTTTCTTCATTCATTTTCATAACTCTTATTTGTGGAACTATACCACATTTTTAATCCATTTTATTGATTAATTTGTTTAAGTTTCTAAACTAGATTTTCACACATTTTCATAGCTCTGATTTTCTAGAGCTCTTCTACATTTTTAATCCATTTTATTAATTTGTTTGAGTTCATATACTATATTTTCGCTCTAAAATTTACTTGATTAAATTGTATAATATAATTACGTCTCAAATCCCCTGTTTTCCATTTAATTTGTTGGTTGATCCATTTGTATAATTTGCATTTTCAATTTGTTTAACTGAATAAATTTTCTATCAATTTTAACAATCTATTACTTAACTTTTAACTGCACTTTTTTATCATATATTTTACTCATTTCTTTGATCGTTTTGTTTAACTTAATTTCTTTTCGTCATCCGTTTAATTATTTATTTGATCAATGTGTTGCAGAGGATAACATTTTTCATTAATGATAATTCTTTATTCAAAGGATTCACGTAACTGGACTACATTTCTGTCCCTTTAAATGATCCATCGATTAATTTGTTGAACTTAACTACTTTGCATAACCGGTTTCAGAATTTTCTTCATTAAACCGAAGCACTAAACCATCTTTAATTAATTTTAGTAATATGATTAAATTGACGTAATTACCCATTTTGATCCATTTTATTCATTTGTTTGACTTAAATAATTTTCATAGTTCTCATTGAGTCTGCAACACATTTCATTTATTACAATAGTTACGTTTACTGATCACCTTCAATACAATTTTGGGGGGTATTTATATAAAACTTAAACTGCACCAAAACAGGCATTTTCGAAACACATGTCTTCATTTCTGTCATGATTTTACTTTGTTTTTAAAAGAAAGTACTTTATTGACTTCCTTAAGCAACAATCTTTACTTGCATTTTTTATATAAATTGTCAGAAATAAACTGCAGCAGATCCATCGTCCCGAAAACACATTTTTAATCTATTTTAGTACCTATTAAATAAAATCACTTTTAATGATTGCGTTAAACATTTTTTCTTAATCTTTTATGCAAACTGAACTACCCCAGCACCAGCATTGCAAAGACAATTATTTTCTATTAACTTATACCAGTGTTCATTAAAAAAGTACTTTCATTAACTTTCTTAAAGAATAACTTTTGCATTTACTTATATGGTTATGACAAACTGCGCCAGAACCATAATCCCTAAAGCAACAAATGTTTTCATTTGTGTAAATAGGTTGTGGAAGAAATACAGTGTAAATCCCTTTAAACAACAATCTTTGTGATTATTTATATACAAAACTGAACGGTTCTAGAAACTCCATTTGACACCTACTTATTCACGTAATCACTAATGTTAAGGCCTTTGAAAGTTTATGGTGGTTTTAATTGTCAACTTTTCTAGGGAAAATGGCTAAGCTGAGTCTCTGGACTATGTTTTGTAAGGACAAGCAGTGAATGGGCAATGTACTGTACGGGCAAAGCAGTTTATGGGCTATGTACTGTATGGGCAAAGCAGTTTCAGAACTATGTATTGTACTGACAAGCATTCTTTGGGCTATATACTGTACTGACAAAGCAGACTCAGGGCTATGTATTGTACTGACAAAGCAGACTCTGAGCTATGTATTGCACTTACAAAGCAGTCTCTGGGCTATGTATTGCACTGGCAAAGCAGTCTCTGGGCTATGTATTGTACTGACAAAGCAGACTCTGGGCTATGTATTGTACTGACAAAGCAGTCTTTGGGTTATGTATTGCACTTACAAAGCAGTCTCTGAGCTATGTATTGTACTGACAAGCATTATTTGGGCTATATACTGTACTGACAAAGCAGTCTCTGGGCTATATATTGTACTGACAAAGCAGTCTCTGGGCTATATACTGTACTGACAAAGCAGTCTCTGGGCTATATACTGTACTGACAAAGCAGTCTCTGAGCTATGTATTGTACTGATAAAGTAGTCTCCTGGCTATGTATTGTACTGACAAAGCAGTCTCTGAGCTATGTATTGTACTGATAAAGTAGTCTCCTGGCTATGTATTGTACTGACAAAGCAGTCTCTGAGCTATGTATTGTACTGATAAAGTAGTCTCCTGGCTATGTATTGTGCGGCCTAAAAGTCTGTTTGCTAATTTCCCCATTAAGCTGCCATATCACCATGATATCTACAACAAATGGATACAAATACAGAAAAAAGGAGAGAGAGAGAGAGAGAGAGAGAGAGAGAGAGAGAGAGAGAGAGAGAGAGAGAAGTGGGGTACTAAGGGTAAATGGCGCCCGGGGAGATGATGATGGCCCAAAAGGGTTTTGGCGCCCCCAATACCTTTGACGCCCGTGGCAATCGCTCTTCACCCCCACCCCATCCCGGTTAGTACGAGAGAGAGAGAGACAGACAGACAGACATACAGAGACAGACAGACAGGCTGCGGTGAAGAGGGATTACACTTAGGTTACTACATTTTAGGATACCTGAATCCCAGCACTGGAATTTCTCGTCATTATTTGAACTTATTTATTTTTTACATGTATTCTATCGGCCAGATTGTGCGCACAAGTAAACCCAATGAACCAGATGTGCATATCACAAACTAACACCCGCATTATTGCGGTGTCGAAAGCTTATTGTGAACGTGATTCTAAAAAAAACTCACACCCATTCATACCTGGGTTATTTAATGTGTAAAGAATTACACATACATGACTGTATCGTGTGCATCTTGTTCCTGTCACTGTGAGGATGATGTGTAGTTTTGGTTACATTACGAAAATTAGGGTAGGTAGGCCAGTACAAGCTTCTTCATTTCTGGGTTTTGGGCTTTTTTTTTTTTTTTTTTTTGGTCCAGACTCGTCTAAATGAACTAAATGAAGCATAAGCTAGAAAGAAAGAAAACGTCATTTGTATCCTGAATTTAACTTCGATCCTAGTTATATCCCTTTCTTAATTGTTATGTCTTCTCCCGAAATTTTGCTGTCTTTTTCGAATTGTCATTTTTTTTTTAAAAAAAGGTATTGTCAGCTATTAATAATATGTGGGGTAGCAAGAACGACACATACGTTTCATTTGACCTTAGGTTAGCTAAAGTTTCCTTTTCGCTGGAATCGTCCAGAGTATTTGCAGACACCACTAACCTCTCTCTACAATATATACATGCAACACTAACCTCCCATACATAGTATTGAGACCCACCTATAATCTACACCTCTACAGTATTTCCACCCACCATTAACTCCCCATCCACAGTATTTCCACCCACCACTAACTCCCCATTCACAGTATTTCCACCCACCACTAACTTCCTATCCACAGTATTTACGCCTACTACTAATCCCTCCATAATATCAACACGCAACACTAACCTCCCATCCAGAGTATTTACACCCACCACTAACATCCCTACGAACAATATTTACACCTACCGCTAACCTCCCCATGTACAATTTGCACGTACCACAAACCTCCCCATCTTCAATATTTACACCCACCACTAACTCCCCATCTACTGTATCTATTCCGACCAAATAGATACACAATTACTTATAAGTGTTTCGTTCAATCAAGAACTTTAACATACGTCTATGTACAAGTCCTTGGTACAATCAAGAACTTTAACATACGTCTATGTACAAGTCCTTGGTACAATCAGGAACTTAAACATACGTCTATGTACAAGTCCTTGGTACAATCAGGAACTTTAACATACGCCTGTGTACAAGTCCTTGGTACAATCAGGAACTTTAGCATACGTCTGTGTACAAGTCCTTGGCACAATCATTACAATCATTAACATTTCTATGATGACAAGACAGCTTCTCTAAGAGTACAAGAAAATTAAATTGTATTCATATACGGCTTAATTAATATGCTCTAGATCTGAAAATGAGAGACAAGGAAACTGATTCTTTTATAATACAGATAAATAGTTAAAAATGAAAATATTTAATGTAAAACCGAGAAACAGAAGTTAGTGACTTGGCCGAGGAGAAATACCACCAATAAGTATCAGTAATAATTTATTGTTTACATATACTGTGTATTAAAGTTATAAACCGTTTGCATCGTAAGGATTATATCTTTCTGGACTTTGCATTACTCTCTTTATCTCTGACTGTCTGTCTGCTTCTCTGAGAACTGATAAAAGTAATTGCCTGATACCAACACATAATATTTATGTGTACTTGTCAATTTCCTAGTCCTCAGTTTGATTCTTAGTAGTTATTGTTATACTTATTGATTATATAGGAAATTAACATAACTATCTTCTCTCTCTCTCTCTCTCTCTCTCTCTCTCTCTCTCTCTCAGAAATAAAAACACAACATATAACACACCTGTGACTTTGACAATATCAATGCCTTGATTTTGCTTTTCAGTAGTTGTCTCTGGACTGGATTAATAATATAGAAGATTAAATGCCCCCTTTCTTCTGTCTCTATTTGTCTGTCTGTCTGCCTGTCTGTCTGTCGGCCTCTCTCTCAGAGAAATTACAACAGCATGTGCGTGATGCCTACACTTAACATTCCTGTGTATTTGTCAATTTCGTGGTGTTACTTTTGCTTCTCAGTAGTTATTATTAATTAATGAATTAAATGGGAGATTAATACAATTGTTACATTAATAATGTTAAATGAACACTCTTTCCCATCTTTGAACATTTTTTCCTCAATTTCTTTAGGTAACAAATTTTACATGCGAACTTTTGGACACTTTATTTTACAAATTTCTACTATAATGTATAAAATAAATACTAGTTACGTACATGACACGACCAAAGCTTGAACTTTTCTCCCCGCCTTTTGCAGCCCAGTCCTTACATCAGCATTGTGTTAGACTGACAACTCACTTCACGTGGAGTCAGTAACACTGAACTAGTGACAACATGGCCTCGGGAGGACAGAAGGGAATTGGCCACAATCTGGTTAATATTGGGACTCTGACATTAGAACCCGGTAAGTGATAGATAAGTTATATACAGAAATCCATTTGCTTTTAAATTTTCGATCAATACCTTCACGTTTTACTTTTTCCTTCTTTCTTTCATTTCAGCGTACTCAACAGGACAGTTAATTGTGCCATTTATCTATAAAACCCAACCTTTGTTATAGGAGGTGCCATTTGACCGTTCTCACTCTTAAATGGTATCATAATTATCTTTTGATATCTAATTATTGTATTATATCAATTAGTCCAATTTAAAATATATTGTTTTACGACACCAAAACGTAACACACATAATATATTCAAATTTTCTATATCACAAGTCGAAACTATTTTTTGCTAAAGCAACTCCAATATATGATCTCAAATTAATTTTATGATGCTATAAAAAAGGATATATAATGTCATAGTTTAAATGTGTGATTTTATAAATTCATCAGCTTTATCAAATATTTATTTTAATATGGACAACTGCAACTTAGATAACTTCCTATAATCTGGGAGTAAAATATAAATGGACACAACCTCTAGTCTAATCCATTTAACCAGAGCTAATATTGTTTGATGACCAAAATATTTTGCCTTTAGATTTTCATGTTCATATTATGCCCATGCTATTATTTTGCCATGGACAGAAGTAAGAAAAAATAATAATCGCTCCATGCCTCACCGCCAACCATTTTCTGTCTCTCTCACTACAGACTGGTCACACATAATCCTGAGTCATGCAATCCAACATTTACATTTAACACGGAATGTCTTTTTTGAAATCTTATATGCAGCAAAGTTCGATTTAAAAATAGGCTACTACAGATTTTCTAAAAGATACATTCCCATCATGCAATTGCTGTGACTTTGCTGGGCCAAAGTTTAGGTACCATGATTTTATGTAGTCAGAAATGAAAGGACAAAATGTGTTCTTTTTTCCGCCCCATCACCCATTCCACTTATTTGTAGTCCCATCACCGTCTCCCTTTATTTGTAGCGCCATCACCCATTTTCTGTACTTGTATCTTCGATGGAAATTATGTGTGTATTGGTGTCAATGTCTGTTCATGTCACTCAAGCTGTGATTTTTCATGAACACAAATTCGCAAGAAAATGCTGACATTTTATGCAAAATGTAACCAATCACTTTTTTTCTTGGAAAGGATGTTATTTCATCTGAAGATTTATCTAGCCAATATTGTCAAAATATTAATAAAATGTGATAATTTGTTTTCATATGAAAAGTAATCATTTGGAAGAACACGCACAATTTGAATATTTTATGAGATTGTTTCATCCTAACAAATATAATTTTCATGGAAAACCTTGCTCATGAAGATTGCTGGCCTTTCTCGAAAATTTTGAATTTTTAAAAACTGAAATTGAACTTTTTGTACAGAAAGCTAAATTTTTTTGCATAGACACGAACAGGAACTTCTTCATGAAAAAAAAATGTATTTCGTGAGGAAAAACTGCTAATTTTTTCACAAATAAAAAAAAATTAAATAAAAAGCTTGCGTCGATATGTACAGGTACATCTTTGGAGACACAATTTTAAAATATCGTTGTACGTTATGTAATGAAGTAGAAGGAACAATATTTTCCAAAGAATATACCAAACACCGTTATCTCAGTATGTGATGTCAAACTGAAACTTTATCATATACGCTGAAATGGATCGTTTTGGATTTACTTTGTTGGCATGTGTTGCATTACGATAAGAAGTGGGTATCATGTGTCCGCGTTCAGGTAATCTTTTGAAGAGTTTGAAATTAAGAAAACACACATTTTATTACTGCTTCAAGGCGAGACATAGCGATTCACGAAACACCATTTACCTAAATTAGTTCGCATACTTATTTCCTTTCGTTTTGTTTCTTACATTCTCCTCCGAATGATTTCAGTTTTCATTTGTTATTGTTGTTTCTTGTGAGACCTCAAAATTTAATTGCGCTGTTCGTACATAACAAGTACACGCCCACTGAAATATTTTGGCCGCCCAAAACTTTGTGTGTGTGTGTGTGTGTGTGTGTGTGTGTGTGTGACTTCTATTTTTAACAAAACTTTAACATTTTTTTCAGTCAGATCGCTACGATGTCTGCAGTGTGGCAGTTTATATGGTCAGTCATATTATCATGACACCAAGCCGACCAATCCTAACACTAATCTCTTAATGCTAAGCGAATAGTGAGACAGCTGTTAGCAAATATTTTATAAGTCTTTGTTATAACTCGGCCGGGGTACGAACCCGCGACCTCCTGCATCCGAGGCGGACGCTTGGACCACTGGGGCGCCAACATGTAGCATCATGTCACATTATCCTGACACCAGGCGCACCAATCCTAGCACTAACCTCTTAACGCTAAACGCCTAGTGAGGCATCTTTTAGTACCACTTTTATAAGTCTTTGGTATGACTGGGCCTGTGTTCGAACCTGCAACCTCCCTTGTCTTAGGCGGACGCTCCAAACAAAGGGCCACCAGAGCTGTCTAGCCAAAAAATGTACTTTAGGCAGCTACTGATTTTCTGTCAGTATTTTAGTCTGTTCATCCCAGCTGTGTCTACCACGATGTGCATAAATTTGTTATCTAAAGGAAACGAAGCGATCTCTATTTATCATTGCTACCAATATTAAACTTGTTTCTATCCTCTATGTGTGTGTGTGTGTGTGTGTGTGTGTGTGATTGTTTATGGGTCATTTTTACATCATAGGTCCAGATGCATCGTCACATGCTATGGGCAAAAAATGCGCTGAAATAGTTCTTTTTCACGCATATTCGTCATTTGAATACCCTGTTTTCATTGCAAGTTCGACGACCTGGGAGTCCTCTAAGTTTCTTGCCCCTAAATCTGGCGATGAACAGAGAGAAGGGAAGAGAGATCGGAGAGGTACTGTTAATAAGATTGTTTGGGGTTTTTTTTGTCCATCTCTCCGTCTCTCGTTTGGTCTATTTGTCTGATAGTTTTATCACCAAAGTCAAAGAGAGAGAGAGAGAGACAGAGACAGAGACAGAGACAGAGACAGACAGACAGACAGACAGACAAATTAAGTGAGGTGAAAATGAAGCACTGCCTGATCAACCGAAAAGGAGTGAGTGATGAAGAGAGATTGAGGGAACTTCAGACATTTTAATATGTACAATGATCTGTATTAGAACCTTTACACAGTTTAAGAAGCAACCAACCTCCCACCCACCCCCAAACACAGAGGATCAAATAGGATTACAGCATATGTACGACGCCTAGTCAAGGAATTTACAGTACAGCCATCTGGTCTCGGAAGACTATTGCAACTTTGTATCATTGGTATCTTGTAACACTGTAGACAAATCCCATTGAACTTGGACACGTACCACTATGTCAACCGTAATTCTTGTCGGTTACTTGGCTTAAGTTTAACTTCAAGGATGTAATCCAGCTCAATGTTTTCTCTTACTCCACAGATTTTAAGGTATAACTGTTGTTTATGACATGAGAGAGAGAGAGAGAGAGAGAGAGAGAGAGAGAGAGAGAGAGATATTTTTAATTCATTTAGAAATCTGAGATTATTATTTTTTCGCTATTTTATAATTTTATGAATGATTGACAAGTGAGACTCATCAATGATCTAGATACTATACAAGCAATATTTCATTGTTGAAATAATAATTGTCCCACCCCACCCCACCGACAACCAGGGTTTGCATCTACCACTTCGGATTGGTCAACGCACAATCTTCAGACGCTCAGTCAAGTTTCATAAACACATTCACCTCAACCCAATGTAATATCACTTAAAAATATTACTCTGTCAGGGTCTATAATTTATTTTCACAAAAATACTGAAATAAACTATTGACATTTAACACGTAATGTGTCTTTCTTGACATTTAATAGGTAGAAAAGTTTGGTTCAAATACAGATGATTCTCCTTATCTGTGTGCCAGACATAAATTAAAGTCAATTTTTGTTATTAATGGCCGTTCATGAAGCAGTGATTTTTCATCAAAAAACTTTTATGCTTTCACGAAAAAGTATTGTTTTGACGAAAAGCCACTTCTTCGTCAAAAGGTTGTCTTTCTTCACGAAGATGATTCTAACCATTATTGTCAAAATAGCAATAAAATGTGATCACCCTTTTCACGTGAAGATCCTTGTCGTACACTTAAAATACGAGTATATTTTTCATGGACACATTTTTTTTTTTTCATGAAGATTGTGCATGTTTTCTTCAATATTGTGAATTATTTTAAGGATGAAAATTGTGCTATTATTTTCAGAAACATAAATAATTTTGTGATAAATTTGCTTACACATGTGTAGGTACTTAACTTGATGAAAAAGATGTTAATTTTATTAGGTCGATTTGAACCAATTTTGGTGATAGGAATACACCTTTTCGTCAAAAGATTGCATCTTTGTGAGGAATGTTAAAATATCAATGTAATGAAGTCGAGAAGTAACAATATTTTGCTAAGAATGTATATTTCACCATTATCCCTGTAAGTGATTTCAAACTCAAAATTTACTATACATGCTCAAACTTTATTTGGTTTGGATTTACTTTGTTGGCAAAGCAATCCATGAAACACTCTACAACGAAATTAGTTCTCTTTTTTTCCCCTTTCAATTGATTTTAGGTTTCCTTTGTTGCTGCCGTTATTGTTGTTTCATGTCCCCCCAAAACAAAAATCTGCTTGTGTTGAATGGATATAACAGGTACAATCCAAATTAAATCTTTCAACCGCCAAAACTAAACCGAATTAGACTTTTATCCCTGCAGTATCTACACGATGTGCATAAATTTATCGCCTAAAGGAGACGAGGCTTGCTCTTTTTAACATCGCTTCCAACATTAAACTTTTGTCGTGTGTGTGTGTGTGTGTGTGCCAGAGAGAGAGAGAGAGAGAGATGCTGTATATGTCAGTTTTACCATCATAGGTCCCGATACATCGACATATGCCACCGGCAAACAGCTGCGGATAGAAAACCAGCTGTGCTCGTTCTTATTCACGGATTTAGTTATTTAAATCCCTTATTTGTTATTGAAAATTTTGACGCCCCAGGATTCGCCCACGTCGCTTTCCCCTAAATCGGTCCCTGAACTAAGCGGGGGACGGGTGATCGGGAGCTACTGATGATAATATTGGCTTTATTGTTAATGTCTGTTGGTGGATCAGTCTTTTAGCTTAACCACCATCGATCCTACCGCAAGCGAGAGAGAGAGAGAGAGAGAGAGAGAGAGAGAGTCGAATTAGCGGATTGGTGGAAAAAATGCCATATGGCTGAGCGACAAACAGGGGTGAACAATACAGAGAGACGGAGAGAACTTCAGACATTTTATTATATACAAGGTTCATACAGATCTGGACAGCTGAAATTCAAGGATTTTTCAATGACCAGTTTCCAGTTTTCAATGACTACTCACGGTATTAAGTGTTCTGCTGCAGTTACTAATTTAAATACAAGAAACAAATAAAAAAAATAATGGAGAAATAAATAAATGTAATATGAAAGGGGAATTATATTTAAAAAGAAAGTCATTGTAAACCAGACATTCACCACTGCCTTTAGCTTCTATACTTTTTCTCAAGCTGCATGTCCAGTGCTTTCAATTCAGAGATGCTGCCAAGATTGTATATAATGGGGGTGGGGTGGGGTGGGGTGGTACCCACTTTGTTACGAAAATAAGGGGCGACTAGTTAAAAAGGGAGTGAGAGGACAAAATAGTCATAGTTCACTATAAACCTAACACTTCAATATCCATCTATCTTTCTTCCAGCAAAACTATGTTAGAGTCCCATTTAAATCAAAATCTTTAAAACATGTTGCATCTCGTTGTATACGCATTAATCTGTTGATTTTTCCAAGCTTAATCTGTTCCCAACAAGTAAATGAATAGTGCTGAGATGCCCCTGCTGACGGGTCACATCAATGGCTAGCATTGCCAGCTGGAACAAGTGTACAAACTGTTCCTTATGTTTATTATATGCATTTTTCCACTGCTCATAGGTTATATATTTTGGATACTTTGGCTCCAAAATAAGATTTTCACTAACATAAGCTCTGCTTAAGTTTCACTTTCTTCAATCGGTGTTTTACTGACTACTGTGACAGATTTCCTATCTGTTCAATAATACTATATTAGGCTTTTAAGTCCATTAATGCCGCAGTCTGCGTGTTCAGAGAGTGTTATTGTGATTATATAAATATATGTACTTCCTAATTTTATTTTTAGATTATTAAATTTATCTGAACCTTTATAAGGCTATATTTAGCTATGCTCAGGGTATTTTGAATAATGCCTTTTTAAGAAAAACTGTTTAGATTTTTGTTTTTACCTTAATTATTTTCTTCTCACCCGTAAACCTTAAGATATTACGCCAAAAGCTGAATAAAAAATGAAATCTAAACATAGCATGTAGTCGCAATTTTCCGGACTTCAGGAATTTTCCAATATGCCAAAAATACGAACACTTTTTATAGTATCCTAAATTAAATAAATGTGTGATAGCCAACATTTCTTCAAGTGAATTAAGAAGACAGTGAAAACATACATCCCCATGTTTTTCCTCTCTAGGATAATTTGGCGGTAAATCATCCTCAATTGTACATTAGAATTCACCTTGCATTAATTTACTAAGAAAATGAAATAAAATCCAGGTAGTCAAGGAATATCAATATGTGTTACTATTCGCTGTTTCAATTGCCCTCATTCTTGTACCTGTAAACTGAGTGTTAAAAGCATATCTACATAATACTTTCAAACACTCCTCATGAATAAGAAGGAGTTAATTTGTGTTTATAAGTCCATAGATTGACGCTAACAATCGCCAAATGAATTGTCCAGAAGCTTACACCTCTTACGATGGCGATCAAACCTATTAAAATTACATATCTATTGTTTGAAAATGTATGAATTTATTATATGGTGTGTCGATATTGGTAAAAAAATTGACATTTGCAGTATAGCATATTTTCGAGCTTCCAAAATGACGACAGTTTCGGTTCTGATTACATGAGTGACAAACTCAATTCAAAGCTCAATTCCAGAGAAGCTGCATCATCTAAAATTCTCACTTTTAACACTTTTCTAGCTTCAATAATCTGATATAATTCATAGCTTTAAAATAAATTGTCATCACTATCGTCAGCCAGTAGGCTTATTTGCCGAACTGAATCCATGAAGATGAACCGAGCTGGGTTTCATCGTTTTTGGATTGTCTAGGAAGCCCTAAATTTTAAACACCCATTTGTAACACGTCCTGGTATGCATGGTTCTAACTACGAGAGAACGTCTTGTCCAGGACCCAATGTAACAATTAAACGTAGTGATGTCATAAAGTGTTAATGACATTGTGTGAAATGAGCACTATGTGTGATATCCGATTACTTCATGTGGATTACGATAATAGTAGAATTGCTAGCATATGACAAAAAATCAAACCGTACTTCCAATCGTCACACAACGTAAAATAAATTACTCGAAAGTAAAAGTTTCAATCACTTTTTATTTTTTAAGCAAAATCTCTAAAATTTATTGACTTTCAATGACCTACTTGAAATATCAATGACTTTCAGGCCTTTAATTGGGGTGTTCATTTCTCAATGACTTCCAATGACCTTTAATGACCGTGCTGCAAGGAATTTACGGTACAGCCATCTGGTCTCAGTAGGTTTTTGCAACTTTCTACTTTTGTTACTGTTTATCACTGTAGAAAAAATCCCACACATACGGTTATAAGGACCGAAGTTCTTGTAAGTTACTTGGTGTAAGTTCAAATTCAAGGATGTAATCCAGGTCAGTATGTTTTCTCTCACTCCACATATTTGTCACGTATGATTTAGTGTTATGACTTGGGAGGCGGAATGGGAAGCACAATCGATTTAAATGAAATTTGTAGCATCTGAATTGAATTTGTATGATTGAAAAAAAACATATAAGAAACACCCAAATCTAATGTGATAAACAGGAAATTATAGTATTTGTAATATCACACCTAAAACAGTTCATTTATAAAAGTTGACAGATGTAAATATACCATCTACTGTGCAAAATATAACAATACAAATTCGCATATGATTCGGCGTTATGGCATGAAATTATCGAAAGCTATGAGAGAGAGAGAGAGAGAGAGAGAGAGAGAGAGAGAGAGAGAGAGCAGAATGGTTTTCAATGCAATTGTATTACATTTTTAATTCATTCTTGGATTATTACTATCTTTTTCACTAATTTCATATTTTATAAATAGTGGTTCATAAGTGTAATTCGTCAATAATAATCTAGAGAGCATACATGTATATATACATAATTTATGGAGAGGGAGGGAAGGAGGGAGAGAGAAAGAGAGCTTGGTTATTTGAAGAAAAACATGCCATTGTAACGACTTCTTGCCCTAGAAAGTTTTATGCACTAACTGAAGTAGTATATGGAAATTTTACAGATGTAGGCAAATTATACAGTCTTATTTTATGTCGAAAATGGAAAAGGTAAGTCGAAGGAGTGACAAAAATGAATTTGTGTATACAAAACATGTCAATAAATACATAGAAATTATGCATCGTGATCCATGCATGCATCGATTTCATTGACAACTTCAAGATCTCAATTTGTGTAATTTCTTGTTGACAGCCGTACGGACAATATCATTTTAGGATCTTTATAAACACAACATTTTCTATGCCGTGCTCCGTGAATCCGTACTTATCAATGAGAGCTTCTGGGTCTTAGTGTAGTTCGATGCTCACGGCGTTACAGTGTAAATTTTCCCCATTACGGCAAGATTTAATTGAAAAGACACGTCCACTAAATGACAAAGACATGCACTCTACAAGACAATACGTACAAAAACATCAGTTTATTTTATAGTTGCCATTGTAACGACTTCTTGCCCTAGAAAGTTTTATGCACTAACTGAAGTAGTATATGGAAATTTTACAGATGTAGGCAAATTATACAGTCTTATTTTATGTCGAGAATGGAAAAGGTAAGTCGAAGGAGTGACAAAAATGAATTTGTGTATACGAAAATGTCAATAAACACGTAGTAGGACAAAGAAGTAAAATGAAATTGCGGAATTATAAAATGTCAAGAAACACATAATAGAACGAAGAATTGATAGAAATTTGTGGATAAAAAAACATCAATAAACATGTAGTAGGATTATCATAACACATTTCATCTATGCTATAACATAGATTACAGATTTCAAAATGCTGGCTTACTATTCATCATTACATTGTACATAATCTGCGGAAGTTACAAGTTACAAAATCTAAATTTGAAGAAAAAAGGTACAAAGTGCATACCACAGCAGGCTGCATATCACCCAAATAACATGAAAATGTCGTTGCCAATTAATCTGTAGCCTGACAGGCATGAATCACTTGTTTTGTACGCACATCACGCATCACACGTAGCCAAAAATAAATAAATAAATAAATAAACATTGTTTATTTTCATCGTTTTCGGACCGCTGATGTAAACCTAGCATTATAAGTGCAATGACTGATCTTGTACGTCTTGGAAACCTTGTAAAATGTTTGGCAAAACCTTGTAAAATGTTTGGCAAAATAATCCAGAGTTGTATCCAACACAGAGGTCACTTTGGTATTGATATCTTTCATCGTAAGATATATTAGAATGGGAATAAATCTTATTAGAGAATTTAGTCTTATCAAATGCCTCTGGTACATGAAATTTTACATACTTTCCATTACTGTTCTCCGGTTTTTATTCTATCTAATAGAAAGAGGGCAATTTGACACTAAGGCGACAATTTGTTCTGATAAAGAAATATTCAAGCTGCACGTCGTTCAAGGCAGACAAATATTTTATTTGGTTTCCAATTTCTTTTTAGCTTCATCCTCTTGAATGTTAGACCGAAAATCTCCTTTTTTTAAAATGTCTGATTCATTCATGATCTCGACACCCAGTCACCACTTGCCAGCCTTGGGGTCATGTTACATTGTATACTGTGGAAGTGATCTAGATTCATTTCTGTAGTTTGGGGATGGTCTCAAAGCTACTTCTCTCTCTCTCTCTCTCTCTCTCTCTCTCTCTCTCTCTCTCACACACACACACACACACACACACACACACACACAAGGACGAATTATCATCAGCACATCATATACTTTTATTACTCTGTGCGTGTGTGATTTACATTGTAGCTTTCGCTACAATGTCTTCAGTGTGGCAGTTTATAGTGATGTGTAGCACTTGGGCATCATACAGCAGACATGTAGCATCGTGTCCTACCCAGTCACATTACCCTGACACCAGGTCGATCAGCCCTAACACTAAACTCTTAATGCTGAGTACCAAGCGAGGCAGCTGCTAATACAATTTTTTTAAATATTTGGTATGACTTGGCCGGGTATTGAACTCACGACCCCCGCTTCCGAGATGGACGCTCTAATCACCTGGGCCACCGAAGCAGTCATTGTTATTACTAATATTAAATAAAACCAATTTACATAAATTGACGAATTAACATCCTCGTTTATAATTACATAAATTTTGCATGGTTAGATTTTGAGGTTCACACGCCATAGCTTTATTTTAACACCTTCGCTTCATTTTTTTTTTATTCCATAAATTTGTTGATATTTTAGACTCGGACTTTGAACGAAAACCTTGATTTCATGAGGACATTTTATGTTTATGAATGCAGGTATAGACTATATAAAATTAAATCATCTTTTTTTTCTTCAGATAGTGTTTCGTTAATGTTCAAGGGGTAAAGATAATCGGGACTAATATAAAATATTGAAATGATAGCAAGTTAGATCTTTCTTGGACCATATCTTAATTCAAAAAGTCTCAGAGCAAATAAATGAATAATAGGCTACTAATTGGTTGAATTAAATTTAAAGAAACTTATAGTCTGAGATTTTTTAAAGACAGTCATCTACGATGTTAGGCTGTCGATTGAAATGTGCCTTGTGAGTTGAGTTAACATTGTATGTTCAAGGGATAAAGATTATCGTGACTAATGTGCCAGTTATGAAATGATAAGAAGTTAGTTCTTTCTTACACCATGCCTTAATTTTAATAAAAAAGTATCACAGCAAATAAGTAAATAATTAAATAAACAAGGATGTGTAGAACACTAATTTTAGTGTAAATCAACGACGTTAAACTAGAATTGCTGATAGAATGTTCATTTGTATTTTTATTTGAAGAGGGCATGCAAAGATGTATACAATGTAGCTTTGCTGCAGGAAGACCCAGTCAAGAAACACACACACTCTCTCTCTCTCTCTCTCTCCACAAACAAATGTATCAAACAATAAGCATCTTTCAGGTCCTGCTGTTGTGAGAAGGCACGCTCGAGAAAGAGTGATTTCAAATTAAGTTGAAAGGTTCGATAATAATAATAAAATAGTACTCATTTTTTCTTTACTTCAAAACTAACGATGCGTTGTTTTTCATACCGTAAACAAACCTAATTTGCATTAAATAGGAACTTTATAATACACGTAATCCTTTTTCTGTAACGTTTAATGTCCTCACTTTTACACTTTTTTACACTGCTGTAGTAGGCTGAGTTTGTGTGATACAATAAATCATGCAATGTCATCACCCTTTAAATGCATTTTATAATATGTCGCTACCGTAAGGTTGTTTTTATTTCTGGTCATCTAAACCTTAGTACATCAGCTCCGTGCATTTGCAATGCAGACAAGTTGATCTAATCCCGCTCATGATACAGGTAAATCAATCTTGTAGATTAAATATTAATCACCAGTCTCAAAC
>JAECUM010007832.1:0-40843 GCA_016617855.1 Megalonaias nervosa | reverse complement strand
TATATGTAATTAAATTGCTTGTGTGTTAGTTTTAAATTCTTTTTATTTTAAATTTTGTTCCATTATGTTTTATTGTAATGACTTTTTCACGGGATTCGATATTATCTCCAGTAAATTCAGTTTATTTAGAGAGTAAAAGCTACTACATTAGCACTATTTTTAGCTCACTCTGGTACATAGAGTTTGTAAACACTACGCGAAAACGATTGGCTATTGCCAAGGTCATTTCGGTCTACGAGTTAGTCTGAATAAACAATGTTTTATTTTTATATATTTTCAGTGTGAGGATTTCATTTTTTCTGTTGCGTTGTTGAAGTATTAAGAGACCACGTGACCTATCACGCGGGAATGGGATAATTTTTAAGTTGGGTTTAATACCCATTCTAAGAGCTTTTCAGTCAGACGTTCTTAACACCTTGAGGGAACAAGGTGTTTCTAATTGTTGTTGCCATTTTGTTTTTCATCTGTTTTTGGAATTTAATAATTTATTCTCTAGAAAACTAAACAAGTGTACTTTTTTTAATAAAAAGTTCTGGAACAAAGAAATTCAGTGGAAATTTATTCTGGAATTCTATACGGAAACAAACTGTGATTCAATCGAGGATCTATTACCACTAGTACAACGACTTCATCTGACGCCATCGCCTCCATATCGGAATTTCATCGAGATTCGAACCCGGATTCTATTAGAACTGTTTAGTGATAGGACTTGTATTTTTCAATCTTAGGATTAAATTTTGGATTATATTCAAAAACCGTAAGTCCTATTTCCAATTTTACATTGTTTTCTAGGGAAATAAGTTATTTTGTTAAAATATGAACTGTAATAAACGTTATCGCATCCTCTTTTTGCAATTTACCTCTGAAGTCCAGGAAGTGAAAATGATTAAGCGACGCTAAGTTTTTTGATAGGTACATAGATGAAGTAATGCCAAGTTGTATACTATATAATAATAATAATAATAATAATAATAATAATAATGACTTTGTATAGCGCCTAATCTTTAGAAGCTCTAAGCACTTTACAACATTTGACAAAACTTAAAAAACATATATAATGATATGATTACAAAAATAAAAACAAACACCACGAAATTAGAAACAGAAACACATGCTGTAAATATTTAAGGTAAGGATACATTATAGGTCTTTAAGTCTGTTCTTGCAGTTGAAATAGGTGAGTTTTAAGAGCGCTCTTGAATGAGATCACTGTGTCTTTGTGTCTAAGTGCAGTGGGCAATTCGTTCCACGTTGCTGGGCCCTGGTATGCAAAAGACCGTTGTCCATATGATTTCATTTTCATAATGGGAATAATGAGAATACGAGTGTCAGAAGAGGAGCGTAAGTATCTTGCAGGTGTGTACACATGGGTGAGGTCAGATAGGTATGTTGGACTGGAACCCGTCAGTGAAACGTAGCACAGAGAACAAATTTTGTATTTAATTCTGGATCGAATGGATAGCCAGTGTAGGGTACAGAGCAGGGGAGAGGCGTGCTCTGATCGCGGTACTCTAAGGATGATCCGAGAAGCTGTGTTTTGAACTTTTTGAAGTTTCTGAAGTAGATATTGAGACGAACCAGACAGAATTGTGTTACAATAGTCCAGTCTTGAAAGTACTAAGGAACACACAAGTGTTTTAGTGGCATCAACTGAAAGATACTTGCGAATGGAGCTGATGCGTCTCAGCTCAAGATATGCAGCCTTGCATATGTTCATGATATTTTGGTGCAATGAGAGAGTACTGTCAAGAGTAACACCGAGGTTTCGTACGTACTGTGTGAATTTAATGTTGGTGTTGCTGATATTTATTGTCTGAGGTAAATGATGTGAATGAGAAAGTCTTTGTGTTGTAATCAGGATGGCTTCAGTTTTATCATCATTCATCTGCAGCTTGTTACATGTCATCCATGATTTCACATCGGAAATGCACCTCTCTACTCCTTGGATGTTAGCTTCAA
The DNA here is from genome assembly GCA_016617855.1 of Megalonaias nervosa. NCBI lineage: Eukaryota > Metazoa > Mollusca > Bivalvia > Unionida > Unionidae > Megalonaias > Megalonaias nervosa. The sequence goes on along the minus strand of JAECUM010007832.1, from coordinate 38,884 downwards.
CTATATAAACCAAATGACATCTATCAATCATACACCAAAATAAAGGGAGTTGAAAGTTCTTTTAACAATGCCTTAGATATACAAGGTCTTTTCAAATAGCCAGTATTACTAGTGAGCAAAAATAAGAATTTAAAAAAAAAAAATCATACCATTTGTAAAATACGATATTATAGAGCGCCACGTATGACATAATTTTTAAAATGTCGGCACAATGTTAGTTTCCAAATATACTACAGAATGGTTTGACTGTATATAACATAGGATTTTTTGGGTTCCAAAATAAGGCTGGTGCACTCAATTGTCATATCTATCTCTCTGTATGCTTGTGAAACATGGACGCTCACATCAGATCTACAAAGAAGGATTCAAACCTTTGAGATGAGATGCTACCACAAAATCTTAGGCATCTCATACATTGACCATGTAACCAACGAAGAAGTCCACAACGGGATCCAACGAGCCATCGGATCCAATGATGACCTCTTGACCACTGTAAAAAAGCGCAGACTGAAGTGGTACGGTCATGTGTCATATCATCTGGACTGGCAAAAACAACCCTGCAAGGCACAGTACGAGGGTGCAGAAGAGGCAGACAGAAAAAGAGGTGGGAAGACAACATTAAGGAGTGGACAGGCGTGGGATTTGGAGATTCCCAAAGGGCAGTAGAGAACAGGGAAAGATGGAGAGAATTGGTTTTAAAGTCAACTGTGGTGCCCCAACGACCTCTTGGGTTAAAGGATTGACGATGATGATGATGATGATGATGATGATGATGATGATGATGATGAACATAAGATTACCACTTGGTTCTAAGGTGACATTTATTACTACTTAAGCATAACAATGATTTAGATCAACTGTAAATAACATTAAATATTTTAATCACGTCATTTCGCTTGGCCTATTCCCAACTAGTTTCATCAGTAGTTGAATGGCAAGGCATTTACTGCTCGAGAAGCTGCATCTGTATAAGCTGACGTTCACATTTAAATTCTAATCATTTTTTTTTATTTAATCAATACAAATGAAGATAAAAACTCAGAAAAGAAGCAAATGAACAATCTCAAAAATGATTGTGAATACCTGCAATTGCTGAAGAACTACATTTTATATCGGATACACGGCGTATGGATCTGATGAGTTCATTCTCTCCGTCAATACACTGTTTCTAATAGTCCGATGGGAGTGTAAGTATAATTATATGTGGATTTGCAAAGATCCGACTTATATGCTGCATATATCCTATACTCTACATTATGTAAAACATAGTTATACAACCACAAGTCTCTCTCCCATTCAATGTAATCACATACATTGAATTTACTTACTTAACATTCATTCCATGATTCGTGATAGCGTAACGATGGAATTGCTTGAACAATAGCCATTACATGGTCGTGTGGATTTTAAGGATCTTAATTACATATTCTTTATGTGTTTGAGTGAACCTTTTCCTTTTTTTTTATTCATCCGTGCATGGCGATGCAAAGCTTTATGTCAGGCCTCTTCAAACTTGCAACGATGGAATACATGAATAAATAGTTTTTGCATTATTTCTGATACTTTACCTTGTAATTTCTTAAAATAATTTGATACAGCACATGCGAACATTTCTTATAACGGTCTTTAAACCCTATTTTAATTTGATGTATTTTAATGACTAAGCTAAATATCTAAAATTCTGATATTAAGAATGAATCCCAAGCCAGATAGGAACGACAACGATGTCTAATGGCTTTGCATGTTTAAAAATTGAAAATATTAGTTAACATGAGAATTTTGCCCCAGACAAACAATTAGAACATGCCCCCACCCCTTTCTAGGTCCACCCTCTCCTACACCTCCAATGGACTGTGACCGCAAAATATTTGAGAACCTGTAAAGTGCTGTTTGTCTGTTAGAATGTTGGCAACTAATTATTTTTATCAAAGATTGGCAGGGTATAGTCAGCGCGATTGTGAAAGCCTGTCGAGCCACCATGCACGAAAGCATGAGCGCAAAGTAGACGTCTTGGAGTACCCTAAAGCTATAGCTCACAGTGTACACGAAATCCTTTCGTGAGATCTAAGGAATGTAGAAACCCTCAAGTTTAACATATATCACAGCTAGAGAAAGCCTTTCCTGACCTAGAAAATGTTTACGATATAAAAGCTGAGATGGCAACATGAAAAGTGGCTGCCCATATTCAAAGTGATGCCACCACAGCAATTGCCATTGACGATGTCGAGTAGCCGGTCGCCGAAGCCATTGTCATACAAATAGCATTGAAATTTGCAAACTTGAGGGATCTTGATATGTATTAGCCCGCTATGAGGCACTTGATATTTGTGTGTCGCAGTATCGCGTGTATAGAGGACGGTACTATACGCTAACACAGAAATATATACTACTGTGGGGTATTATTATTGTGCAAAAACGCCGACATTCGACGTTTTGAGAGGCTATTCTGACAGCTCTGTATACAGCAGACAATATAAACCTTGACAGGCCAGGGAGCACTGTCAGCACCTGGTGATCTTGAGCTTACAGGCATTAACTTTCTTGCGAAGGTTAGTGATATTACCAAGTTTGAGCACTTCACTGAAACTATAATGGTTAATGTCGATGGTTTGAAAAAAAAATGGCATATACCAAATGAGCATTAGTGAGGAGATAATATCACACGATATCGATCTATTATTTACTGCGCCGATTACTTAAAGTGAAGTAGCCTTTGAGACCGTTTCAAAAGAGGAAAAGAGCCACCGCATATGGATAAAAGATTTAGGCCGTATGATATACAAGCAACACAAATAAAAAATAAAGAAAAAAACACATTTGGCAGCCGCTGCCTCAAGCTCTTCAGCCGGGGATACATGTTGCGATCCCCGCCAGTAACTGTTGTGGTATAAGCGAGTATCCTTACCGGGATCCTGGCCATCAAGAGCCTCTATCGTCACATTGCGTGTTTCATGCATCATCTATGTAAATGTAAAGACACCGAACGTACCAGGGAATGTCCTACCAACAAAGCAGCACACGTAAAATCGCTCACCAGGTACCATATAGGTTTTGCTATATAGTTGTCTGTTATGATGACGTTTCCAAGGAGCCCATATTGTACAGAGGTAATGAGACAGTTGACACTTGCATCCAGAGCCTCGAGCGTGAAACATAAGAGGTACTGCGGAAGGTACTCCGAAATCCAGCGGAAATGGTGTTGAATGAAGATGGCAGGTACTTGACCACGACCATGCGCGCGAGGACAGCCATATTACCAGAAGCACTAATCTCAAGCTGCGCATCTACCCAGAATGTAAAGGTGCCTGTTGCGCGGCTATGATGGCCAATTAAATTTGGAGGCTTATATAACAGTATCAGTGAAAAGGTAAGCGCCATTCCAAACAACAAGGCGTAATACATGAATTCTCAGTTGGGAAGTATTTTAATTTGCTGACCAATAAACAGCAGAATCGAAAAACAGGCGGCAAACGTGCCAAATGAGGCGTTTCGTGCCACGGCGAGTCATGATGGCTGATAGCTGGACGATGACAAAAAACCTTATGCTTCGAAAAGGCGTCTACCCAATGGAATATATGATCAGCTCGGAGCGATTCAAGGAAACACCGCTTCCACTTATATATATACTCTATAGTCAACGCAGTTGCATATATATGACTGAAAGGGACTATGAGCTACCAAGAGTGTGTGGGACGACCCTTGATTGTAAACCCATGGACGACTATCACGACCTCTGTTGATGTGCTTCTACCAGCGTACGTGCTTGAAGCATTCCGCGCTACCTCTATCCAACATTACAGCCTTCACCGGGCTTACTATTATAGTTCGCCAGGTATGAGCTGAGTCGCCCTTCTAGACTGTTGTTAAAAGCCTGAGCTGCTGATATACATCGGCAACCACTGATTACTGAGAAGGGAATCCGTGGTTGGAATTTGATAGTGAGTAGCCGTCATAGGATAGCGAAAAATTTAGTGTGGATGCAAAAATGACAGCAAAACGACCTTACGCTACCAGCCTCTAAGACTGCGCCAAGATACAGAGTCTGCCTAATTGTTGTTTGACTTGGATGGATTCGCCAGCTCTAGATACCTTTCAGGAGCATATCCACCCCAAAAACAACACAAATGGTTTCCTTGAGCTCAGAAAGGCCGGAGTTTGACTTTCAACTCTCCAGTGAGACTCACAGGGTCGATGTATCGATATTGTGTTGGCATCTACGCGAGTCTTCTACAGCTGGTTCAGAATTTTTCCCAACCTTCCAGAATGAGTAACGGCTCAATAGCCACCCAGTGATATCTGAATCTAGAAGTGTAAACTTCAACCATGTGTAAACCGCGCAAAAACGAAGACATAGTGGGACAGAGTATGCGACAATACGATAAACATTTAGTGGCCTTTTCAAAAGCAAAGCTCAAAATAGTTTTTGTCGCCAGATAAAGGGGCCTCCATATGGTCTGGCGCTTGCAACCTTTCTGGCCGAGCCCTCATCATTCTCAAAACCACCCAAGCCAATTACCTCTAAGCCGCTCGTAAAACAAAACGCGGCCTCGAACTAGAACTTTGAAGGGTGTCTTTAACTCCACGAAGCGCGAATATTGCAAAAGAAAAGAAAAAGAAAAAGAAAGGGCCTAATAATAATATACCACTCCACGCCATACATTAAATTCCAAGACGCACAAGATCTGCTAAACTGAATATATACTGTGTATATAAACTGAGGAGTGACAGGACCTTTTTAAAATGATGCGTCGGCTGTCGTAGCTCTTGCCACAGGAGTTGCAGGACTCGGTATGGTAGTTTTCGTTGTTTACATCCCCATCACTGTGACTCTTGAAGGTGTGTCTGCAATCTCCTGCTTGGATGCAGTTGTTTGCAGCCATATCTCCATGCGGTAAGACATGAAAAAGCATGCTGAATTTAGCATTATTACTACACAATCATAAATACGCATGGAGAGCATTTCAAGAAAACTATGATGGCGAGTTCAAGTTAATTATCGACGAATATGTATACGTTACATATGGAGTAGATTCCATCAAACGCACAAACAAGCGTGATTTATTCATCATCAATGAGGTTGTAAAAACGAAATGAATGCTCCAAACCTTTGGCAGATTGTCAGCGAGCCAGTCTGGTTTGTTCATTAAGGAGGATCTGATGTATTAATGACAAGACCATCCCTTGATTCTTCTCATTCATCAAACAAACATAATTTTTTCACAATAAACCTTGTTACCACTGTTTCCAAAGTTAAAACAACTCAGAAACTTGAATTCAAAGGAAACGGTGTGCCTTTTTGTGGAAACTCTCTCCTCTATATCTGTGTGAAGATTAAGCTCACATTTGATCTTCGATTTACACTGTATTATTAGTTCCCCGCTTCTTGCCTTAAAACTAAGGTAGACCTTAGGGTGACCTTATTTTCCTCCACTGATGAACAGTGAAGGGTAGAAATAAAGTTATTGATTTTAATATGCGACTGAATAATGTAGATGTTTGTTGATAAAAGACATTTAGTGCTGAAATGAAAACTTCAGTTTCCCCCGTTTCCCCAGAGGTCTTGGGTCAGCCCTTCATCACTTAGCGGGGGGCATGTAGATATACGTATGTCATCTGAAGCGAAAGCCTCATTTTACTATTACTTTGGAATCCGAAATTTCGACTCATTCCACTAAGAATTTAGTTTGAAAATTGTCTTATTATGAAACACTAGGTATGCGCAACTATAATGACATCCGAACGCCAAAGCATAGACATAAATAAGCTACAAGAAAGCATATTGGATAATCCAGAGCGGCTACGGAGCAGCATTTCCCATGCATGAAATAATGTCTCGACCGCATGGTCTCGTATATTACGGAAGACATGAAAGGACATGCTGGCACTTTTTTCCAATTGGAACTCTTGGTTTACGCGGACTAAAAAAAAAAATGTGAGATGTACCCCTTCAGAGCTTTAGCAAACATTAGATCAGAAAAACCAAGCATCAACGCTATAAAAGCATGTCCTGTATTTCAGTCCTCCGTGTGTATTAAGTTTTGATTTTCTTTTCAACTCGTGTCTCTTGTTTTTAATTTGGCTAGTAGGAACAATTTGAATTCTGTCTTTCCTTAAGAAATATGATGCCAGAGACAGCAAATTAACAGAGACAGAGATGACATTCAATGATTAAAGAGAGAGATAAACATGTTGACCGAGACCTTTGTCCAGGGATACAGAGGCCGCGAATTATCGTGTTTGCGGACTCAACGTCCAATGATTATTGAAACAGTAAATTAAGATGTTCACGGAGACGACATCCCATGATTATTCCACTTTACATTTGCATCACGGAAGATATTCATAAGCTCTCATTACTTGTCAAGTTTTCTTAGAGCTCATTAGTCTGCTGCAGAAGCTGTGCTATACACGATTCATAAATGACTAGACAAAGCCATAAACAAAATATGTCCAAGAAAGGAACATTCGCCCTATGTACCGTATCTACAAGTTATAAATTACCAATATTAGTAGGTGTTCCAAGCTGCCCTAGCTGACCAGGTCAATGGGCTGCAAGCAGGGCAAAAGTCAAAATTTTGCACATTTTGAAATAACAAATTTTATGCCATCACTATTCATAAAATCAATAAATATATGCATTTGTCACAAGAACTACTTTTCTTCTATCATTATGCATAAATCTTTGTGTTTTTCTTTTATTTTCATATTTAAAAATATGTTTGTTTGAGGTATGTAAAGGGCATAATTTGTGCAGCGGTATTTCGTCCGAACGTCGAAAAATGTCATAATGTTTATTGTAAGGCTTGGGATTATGCATGGTAATTTCCATGTTACTATATTTAGCACCATTGTAAAGCAGAGAGAATGATCTACATTTTGATATCTTTACTGTGTAAATCGGGGGGGGGGGGTTCTTGCTTGAAATTTTACACGATGAAAACTTTATTAGTGCTGAAAAGACACTCGTCTAAACTCTCAAGCATGCAATATTGCATTCGAAATTTAATAGTCTAAAAATGTATGATGGGATATACACCAAGAAGTGGAATTCACAGTTAAGAGATGTCATTGTACATGTAATGCTACTGATGCGTCTAAGCTCAACTTTGTGTATAAGGTGTTGGCTTGTCAGTGCATCATTACACTAATTTTTCAACAGTTTGTTCACATATTAAAGTACTTCTAGTTTGTATCTAGTAAACACGAAGATCACTTTCTGATATTTTAAGTATGTTGTTTTATATTTAGGGGTCTTAATGCCAGATTTTGCTTCAATGTTTGATTCGCAAATATATTTATTTCATTTTACAAACTACTTGTAAGGGAGATAACCTGTTACAAGGAAAGAGATGTTAATGTCTATTTAGAACTTGATATCCAGCCACCGCTTTGCCAGTAAGCAAAGCCAACCAATTTTAAATTAGCGATTATACGTCACTAATGACAATGGAGTAAAATCCATGATGTTTCCCATGAACAAAAATGTAACCAATCAAAAATAAATAATTGCTCAAGTATAATTTGAAAAATCGGTAGAAAATGTTCACCTATTCATACACACATTTTTATATGACTTGAAAAAATTTAAACATAATACAGACTTATAGGAAAGAGAATCTTCTTCTCAAGAGACATTGATTTTAATATGGTCAAGAATGAATTTATTCTGCCTCAAAGAAAACAGACAAAATGAACAAGGAGTTATGGTCAAATAGGCCTAGAAGATAACGGAAGGTATAGACATATGGAAACGGTTATGTGAATTCACTCAGGCTTTGTGATACATGAGTGGTACCATCAAACGTTTTTAACAAACATTATTTTTAAAAAGGGGAAAAGTATAACCATTGTAATCTAGAATCAGTTCACATCATCCTAAGTTCTTATCGAATGAAACGCCATCAAACTTTGCTCAACATTTCAAGCAACACACGTTATTCTTGACGTAGATCTTATCCGAGTTCGAATTACACAATTTTGTTTTTCATAAATTATTTTCTGCATGGACATTCAGTCGGGAATGTCCAAACGTGCTTGAGGTGCAATGATGTATATATGTATGAGATAATATCGTGAAGAAATAGAAGACAACAAAACTACTTAACAGAACAGAAGAAGACCGCTGAAGAAGTCTTATTGCATCCATACAATACAGTGCACGACCTATCCTCAATGGCAGACCATTGGGTATTTAATTAGTCAATACATTTCAGCAAACTTACCTTTCTTAACTCTGTACATTGCATCATAAATTATACTTTCTGAGATAAAGATACTTTTTGAACTGGCAATTATGACATATTTAAGGATCGATCGAATTATTAATATATCTGAAAAGAAGATCAAAGGACCAAATGGAGAGAAACAGTAGTCTTAACCTAAAATATAAAAGGAAATAATAAAAACTTAATAAGAGTCAAATATATGTTATTACACGTAAGGTGTCTAAAAAAAATCAAACACTTGAGTGAGCGTCGAACCCCTATTTCCAAGGACCTCAAGACAAGAGTCGTTGTCAACTGAAGAGTTCTTAAGCACGCAAACACTACAAAATATTTTTTGTAATCGCCGAATGTCCACACATCACAAAACATCAGTTTCACACTTGTATAGGTTTTCTGCTTTCACATTTGTATGATTTATTAGTTAGCCCTTTCAAGCGGAATATTCGTACTTCTCGCCATACAATACACAACACGACCCAAACAGCCAATACAAAGAATTACACTTATCTCAAATTACTAAAAAGTATGCATAAAAGTATCCAGAAATTCCCTATGCTAAGGAATTAGGGAAGATCCAATGTACGAAACTAATTCACGCTGTCATAGTCTCGTAAATAATGTACACTATTAAGTTTGTACGTAACAATTAGCTAATTAGTCGGGTTGAGAAATTTATTCCCAACACCTATTGCCCATAATATAACAAATGATAACTAAACTCTAAGAAAGCTACAAACGCAGACGTTGATACACATAGCACATACTCTAGTTTGATTAAAATAATGCAAACTCATCGTCACAAGATAAAGGCAAATGATACAAAGATTCTGTGTATTTCAAGTCTTTGTAAGGCAATTTATGTATCACGATGAGAATAGTCTACTTTGCACTGTACAAATAAGTCCTTACGCAAATCGGAGAATAATATATGCAATTATACATGAATCTAACGCTCAATTGCTTGAATTCTTCATAAGGAAAATACCACTCAAGATAATACAACCAGGGATTTTAATCTACTCTGCAAAAACAAAAGTAGAGATCAATCAGTGATAGGAGTCTAAACTGTTCATTAAGACCTTCGGTACCAATATGGCGATTGAAAGCGACACTGCTTGTCCTATGACACACTTCTGTGATCTTTTCTCCGATGAAGACGTTTATGCATACAGTACTGAGGAACAAATAGCTACGGTCTTATAACTCGTACTTTGCCTTTATTTTTCAAATGTAAGGCGAGTTTGTTTCGATGTGTTGAACTCCGAACTTGTTTACGAAACATGTTTTAACTGTTCTTGATGTACAAACTGAATCAAAACTTTTGATAATTGTAATGTACATTATTTCTTCCTGTCAGATATAATATACATTTAAACCTTACCAGAATTATAATATTAAACTTAATAATATACAAGTCTTAACGCTATTGTAAAAGCAAACCAAGATTTTCCCATTATTCAGCAAGGGACTACTTAACTTTTATAGCACTAAATAATGAGGAATTACACTCTGTTTTTGTATCCCATGTCAAATTATTCATCTGAAATATAACGAAATCATTGCTTCAATACGATACTTTACCTGTGAAATCCACGCACTCTTTCATCTAGATAATAACAATGATAATTGTTTCGAGTAAATTACTGCTTGTAAGAATCATAAAGCTTTGAAGCGTTGAACGTGCTTTGTGTGCGGATAGACAGCACTGCCTAAACCCGATCATTACAGTGAGTAATATGACTTACGAACAAAAGATAAAACCACATAGAAGGCCATTAATTCTAACCCTGTAGGTTGAGATTGTAGTAAACTGGGCAAGATTAATCTAATATGCTTTGTTGTATACCTATAAATGAATAATAATCCCAGCTGATCGCCATTCTTCAATCGGATATGGTGACATTGATCTTATTCACATAATGTGTACTGTTATCCCATATCAACAGACTCTGCAAAATGAAACTAAAATTATATCACGGCACAAACATGCACTCGGAATTCAAGCTGGCATATTGTACATCATTTCTAATTACGATATTTGTCGGTACGAATGCAAATAACTATTTAAGAATATCATTTTTCGTATTTAAACTCCAAATTTAGGCCGGAAGAGATTCAAGCCTTTATTTTAGGCAGTATTCAAATGAATACCAAATCACCTTTCCGACTTTATGTCGAAATCGAGTGCCTGCCTGTTCACCTCCAGTTATAGTGAACATGTCTGGTGAACTATTTAAATGCACATTTAACTACAATGAAGTGTTTTGAAGTTCACGCTCACCAGGTTTACGGTGCCCTCAAAAGTTAATAGGTGCATTACCATGATCTCCCTGAACTGCTTATGGGAGGGTCGACCATCCCGTGTGCTTTTGATCTCTCTTCTTTTCTTCTGGACATTTCCATGGCAGAAGAAGGTGTAAACTTTCTCTCTAAGCTGTCCGGTCAATGCGAGGCATATTTCTTATTCGGTTGCAATGTCAACGTTCAGTTTATTGAGCTCGACAATGATCACAACAGTTTTATGGGCATCGTTGATTTGTTGAGGGTATTCTGACAGTTTAGATATCATGGTTTTGACATTCCAGCTTCCTATTCTTTTGCTTGTTCATTCATTCTATTCTTTTTTGTCCACTTGTCGAGTATATACTCTAAGCTCCAAGCATCCATAAATGAAGGCGGACTGGGGATGGACAGTGCCCAGCTATGTGGCGGGCAGTAACTGTCTACTGAACTACCAGGAATTATCCCACTGTCCGAGGCAACTCCTGGTGTTCATTCTCTACGCTAATAACGCTCAGGTTTATAAACGTCAATGCCGTGTTGAGCCGATTCGAGGCTGAAGTGACCTCATCAGGGCGCATTCCTGGGCAGGTCAACATGAAGACCCTGAATTGCCCAGCCATCAGTCCCCTCTTCTCGACGTCACAGGTAGACTCCAAAACGTTAGGAATAGTTGGTCTGCAGGAGTTGCCAGCTAGAGGTCTAAGTTGGCGTCAGACTGCCTAGGGGCTCGACTCTGGATTATCTTGTAACCGAAACTCAGCGGGGCTGTTAACCCAAGTCGTCTTCTTCAGCCATCATAGCTGTTAGGAAACAATCTTTGTCTTCCGCCTATTATGCTGCTGAGACCTTGTGCTTTTCAAATTCCTCAGTTCGGTATGTAAACAAATCAAAAAGCCTTTCTACATTTATTCCGCCAGCTGACACGATTTTCCGCATCCAAGCAGAAACATCTTCTTGAAGCCAGCAGTGAGAACTCCGTGTTGGGCGAGGACCTGTGTTTCCTTCCACCTACGGGTGCAGCTTCAAGAAAGCCAAAGGTACTACCTCTCCCCAATAATGAAACCAATAAGCCACCTGCGTCCATCAGATTGTCTAAAACCACAAAAGGATTTGAGCAGTGACCACTAGATGATTCATTTTGAGGAGAGATAAAGGTAACGGCAATAAAGGCAATAAAGGTAAATCGTTAAAATAGTTACACAGTTTTTTACTTCTTATATAAACTATACTCTTTTAAAAAGCTTTAAGACCTTATGAGCTGGACTTCATCACAGACGTGTCCGAGGGGTAAAAGGCTGGCTTTATGAGTCCTCTCGTACCACATGCCGACCTGTTAAGCATCCTATGGCCCTCTGTGGAGAGGGAGAAAGAGAGAGAGATTGTTAAGATAAATAGCTATAAAACGTATTTATTTATTTATTTATTCCATGTTCATTAGATATGAGTTGTCAGTAGCATCGGTAAACATGTTTTCAAGATGTATGATTGCAAATTTGTTTGAATCATGATTTTATTGTCAGTGGTATATGAGTCGTTTCTAAAACAATACATGTCTTTAAGCAGTTTATAGTCTAAGCTCAACTGGGAACTGGTATTCATTTTATATGATATGCGCTAAAATGAAGAAGGAATCTGGCATTAGGTTTGCTCTAAATAGATCATGTTTGAAATTACTGCATTTGTGTTTTAGTCGCGCTGATAAAACAAACTATTTAATGGCCAAAAACTAGATATGAGAATCAGTGAAACCAAATTTCTCAGTGTGATATGAGTTACATGAATATACATGATAAGCTAAATTGAAGCCCAATAACGATGAAATATAACAACTCAAATATTCTCACAGTATAACTAAAATCATTTAAATAGAACAGGACTTATTCTGTTTTGGAGGGACTGAAATTGATTAGCCGTAATACTAGTTATAATTGATTTTTAATTTGGATAGTATGTGAGTTATAATTAATTTGTACAAATCTTGTATTGAGACAGACAAAATAATTAACTGATACAAATGTGTTTATTTCCTTTCCAATTTTCTTTTGCGTCTACGTATATTGAAATCTTGTCAACATGTTTCTATCACCAACAAAAATAGGTTTTCTTTATGTTCGCCGCATCGGCGCTTCTTGATTGTGACGGACACTCCATGTGACTTGGATACACTTCATCATCTCCTCTGGATCCAACTTTCGCCTAAATGAAATCTCCGCGATTCTCTTACAGTGATACTTCACAATTCGCTAAGTAAAATTCTGAATGCATTATTGCAGAACAAAATATATATGGCAGGGGATTAAAGCGTTCAATTTGTGTTCTTTTTAAGATTGTGGATGAATATGTTTATCCCAGTTCTTTTTCTTTCTTTGATCTTTCCAAAATCTTATTAAAACAGTTGTACTTATTGTTATCAGATCTGCGGACAGTTGTGTTATCCAGTGCCTGGTCGTTTATTTTATTATTATACAATTCACTTTATATTATCAAATAGCGGTTTAAGATTGGCCAGCCGAGTCTGCTTCCCTATCCCTAACTCACTTCTAGATTCTCTATAACTTGTCCCCAATTAGAGACTTTTGCACACGCGTGTGTCTGTCATTGTAATCCGCGAAGATCCCAAATGAAGTTTCTATAAAGTGCCCCAGTCAGATTTTTACAGTTGTTTGTGAGTACTCAGGCTGACTGACATACACAGGCAAATATTTACTAAACTTTAACTGCTTGTCAATCGGTTAACTGTTTTGCGTCGCTATCGCTCCGTTTTCGTGTCTATGCGCAGAAACCAGCACCGTCTCGAATTCCACCATGCTAATTTCTTTATTTTCGATGTCCACCGAGTATACTTGACTGATTGTATTGAGACTAATTTGTGAAGCCGCTAGAAGTTCCGAACTGACGCTTACACCAGTTACTATCTATATAACTCTGACAGCAAATCCTACTGGTGTGCCGATGATGGTTGCTGTAACCTCAATTCCAGCAACACCAAAGCCAACGGATGTCACGAGGGTGACTCAACAAATGATATCTACAGTCACCAGTAAAACGGTTGTCTTGCCGATTTCATTTCGCAGCTGTTATTCAGCTACGATTACTTTTATCACATCGGCAACTTTGAGAGTCATCGCATTTCTATTATTGATGTGATCGCATAGTATAATTGGTCGTTAGGCAGACCCTGTCCAACTGCAACAGGCACACATACTTCTATCTAATTATTCTTTTTTACTGGTACAATTGCCATACATATAAAATATTTGTCTTTGGAATATACATGTCTCCGGCGATTGTGCGTTCTTGGGGCCTGACACCAAGTACATATAGAACCATACTTATTGTGATCCGTATCGTGTTTCCCGAAGAACTGTTACACGGCCATGGGCTCTTGCATATGCTGGATTCAGTTGCAGTTCATGATAATATCTCCACAAATTTCATCGACGGAATTTTTAACTTTTGGTTTCATATTTGTGTTGACGTAGTGTTTGATAAAAGCAACCGACACACCAACGTCTCTGATTCCCTGTTTTTAGTGATTTCTGCCAGGTTATCCGATGTCCACATTGTATATTTCCAGTTTGCTCGTGGAACATCACAAGCTCGCCTGGGTTAAGTCTGCGGTAAGCATGTTAAACAACAGAGCTGACGTGTCTCAAAACTCCATAAACGACAACGAACATGATTCTATGGTTAGCGAAGGGGTTAGCACAGACAGACACAATGTTAATGTTGATAGCTCATCTTTGCCAACAGCGACACCATCAGCAAGCCAAACTGTATCGTTATCAGTGCCTCCACAGGTTAACGTGACTGTGTGTGTTTCGTCCGAAAAAGCCTTGTGGACATCTCTGCAAAATCCAAATATGACTGACAGGAGTCACACACGAAAACATCAGAAGGGCCATGAATTTGACCTGATACTGCAGAAATCTAAGGTTTAAATTCTGGCAGGTGATAATGATTAGGTCTTCTACATATACGTTAGCGTTGTCTGCTTGATTTGTAGACTGTATATACACGGAAGCTGATCTGTACTGTCCTTGTGAAACATCATAGACAGACCAGCAGACCTCACATGATGGTTGTGGTATCTGGCAAGTCCAACAATGGTCGTGATAATGTCACTGTTGTCCAGAATTGCTTCGATTTCCTTTCGATGGAATAACGTGCGCTGTTCAACAACGCACTGATGCTTTTGTTGACAAATCTAATGTTGGTATTGGCGTCGTAAATGTTACTGTTCTCAGCACGTACAGGATTCGCTTTCCAAGAAAGCATCACACAGAAGAAAATCTCTTGACGTGTCTTGTAACTCTGTTTTTATTGGTTTGAAGTCAATAGCCTTAAACGAACAATACTAAAAATATGTTTTGGTTCCATCAATCATCAGAGGCTCGCCCGTGTCAAGCGCGGTATCGGTTGTGTGGTTAAATTTTGCCATCGCTTACACATTATGGGTTTCATCAAATATCTTTTGTGAGACGGTTTGGCCATTCAGGTCCAGTCAACAACTGTTATCCACTTCCCATTGTTGCTTCTGCTACATTCTACGCGTGCGCGGAAATGGCCATGAAAATATCCAAATATGCGTACTAATCGTCGTTGGTGTTGCCAGTAGAAACAAAGAAGGGAGACACTGACGTTCAAAGAGTCATCAAGTGTTGCAGATGTATTAAATGTCGATCCATGCAAAGAATTAGAGTTAATGTTGCGTTGTTGATTAAACATTCTGTGTTGGTTGTACATGATTGTACTCATGTGCATGTTTGTATATGTCTACAACTGCAGGATCTATCCATTTGAATTCGCCTATAGGTATTGCCAGCATCATTCCTTAGCTATGCAGATTATTGGTATTTAGTTATAATATATGGCTGTTTTGGGCGATAGGGTTGTATACAAGACGGATGTTCGCACAAGCATATCGGAGACTTGACACGTTCAATAAACAGATGAGCTTCGGTATTAGTGAACAGTTCCAACTCGGCCTTGGTTCTTGACAGCAATGCGTCCCAGTCCATGCATGGGTAGCAAGAAGTAATGCACTGGATCTAGCTTGTACAAGCTCGTTCCTGTATCACCAAACGTCTCATAGACATTCGCGAGCAACAACACATTCTTACACTGATAAAGCTCGTGATATTCGTCACGATTTTTACAACTAAACCCAGACCAGACATTTTTCATGGGCGTATAGACATTGGCGGAAATAGATGGCATCAATCGGCGGTAGCTTAGTTTCAATGAATTTGTCCCAATAGCTGGCATTCTCATATGGGTGAATTCAGCTGCAGGTTAGAAAAGAAAACGATACTGGGTGAGAGCCGCTTTTTCGCTAAGTAAACGTAAAGCGATCGTGGCATCCTGCCACAAGGTTACTAGTAAATTTGTCCAGGCTGAAATTGAGAGTCATTGAATTGCAGCTGATCCAACAGAAACATCATGCATTTTTCCATATTATTGCAACTAAGGCTTATCGGTAGATTCGATGCCATTGCGAATCCTTGGTTTATGATAAGACCTCTTACTCGCCAAAGTTAATAAGCACTATTGGATTTCGTGTTTTATTGGGATTCATTTGCAGCTGTAGGTTGCATGTGCTGTGTGCGACTCCTCTGTATGTGTCATTTGTATGGAAGTGATCATGCATTTTGGAACTTCCATCGGTCCCAAACGGTAGCTGTGGAAAGCTGTGCGGTAATATTAACATTAGTCACAACCATGTTTACGGAGGACGAAATCTTTCGTTGAATAAATTTTGCTGTAATGATGTAATAAATATCTCAACCTAGTTCTGGAAACGGTACAACATTTGTGGCTTAGTTGCCCCACTGCATCAGACAACAGTGTAGCAATTCCCACAAGGGAATTGTTCAACAACTTGAATTGTATTTGGTCGTTCGAACCTTCTTTTACGGGAACGTTCAGACATTCAATGTGCATGCAAATGATATATGAAACTTTCATCTTCCGTTGCATCGCAGTAAATTTTAAAAGATTTTTACAAGGTTTTGCCATGATCGTACCCTGCAGTTTCTCGCTGACTCCTCAACTGTAAACGTCATGGTCGTCAAGCAGCTTTTGGGTGAAAGATACATACATGCGACGTTTGCATGCCAAAATTCCTGCAGTTTTCATTGCTGTATCAGTACAACACTCGGGGAAAATATTTTATCCACAGTTAGTGGTAACGAGTCTATGAGCAATGTAATGATAACAAATCAATATTAAACCACCCGAAATAAATGTATGGATAATCGAATCGTCTGAAGGCCGCTGTTCCATGTAAACATATTATCGGAGATATCATGGTCGTTGAAACTTGGTGATGTCTAGAGTCTGAACAGGGAATTCTATGTTACCAAACGAACTCATGCATGTATACTGGTATTTTCGAGGCTGATACCTATTATCACAGGCAGGATGTAACGTGGATAAGACCTCCCTTTCGAAACATTGCTTGTCATTGTTTTCCAAGTTTATTACTACTCTCCGTACGACACACTCTCCCTTGGGAATATAAAACCATCCAAATGAAAGGCTTGTACGGGGAATATGAAGATGAACCTCCAAGCGTCTGTAAACCATCCATTCTGAACCTCCTCTGCAGTATTTTTTAGACTTCTCAAGGATCATTGCATAGCCTCTATTTGTTACATCATTGATGGTCCCTTTGTCTTTGTGGTTCAAGATTACTCAGGTACAGAGTCATCTTTGGTGAAATGACCAGCCATGGTGATTTCCCATCTTGAGAACATTGTCCATCTTAAATCCGGACGGCAGAGCCGTTTCACACACGCACTGGAACGCTGATATAATCGATGTTTAATAGTAGCTAATTTGAATTCTGGAACTTTAATTATGTGAGGACCGCACAAAACAGCCTCTTCAGCAATAGTACGTGTGATGCGACGGCGGTCTTGTTCATCAGTGACCATGCGTGTTATATATCAGCCCGTTTGGCCGCTGGAGGACTCTTAATATGTAACTGTGCTTGCTCTTTCATGAAGCTGTCCTACGGTCTGGCAGGGCTCCTCTGCGAGTCCCAGTATTGTAAAAATGTCAGTTTTTCTTGCTCCGCTCTATATCATCGCGTTCTCGTGATGATTGTTAAAGTTGTTTAAGTTGATTTGCAGTTGCTGTTGCAACCCAGGAAGGTTTTTTTGGAGGAAGTTGTCCCACAATCAGTCGTGGCTCATTTACGTAAATATATCTGTCGTTCTCATACTTCTTGGATCATTATTCCACGTTCTCGAGGATAACCAAAGTTGATTTACAGTCGGCATACCTGTATATAAGGGAGAAACATTGTCTAATTGATAAATTACAAAGCATTGTATTTATTTTACCAGGATCAAAAAGCGCAATCGCGTTTTACTCAACATCATTATCTGTTTTTTCTTCGACGATAGGTTTTACTCTTCCACCCCATTTAACGAATGGTCGAGCGTTGTACTTTTTATATAGTTTTTTTTTCTTTTCTTGTCGCCTTAGTTTTATATCCTCATGTACATAGAGTGGCATCTGAATTTGGACGTTAATATCTAGATAATAGATTGGAACTGCACGGGGTACATCAAACGACATACGATACTTTTGTGCTAAAGTAATATACATTGTAGACCAGGCTATTGCCAAAATAAATAAATAAATAAGTAAATAAATAAATAAATAAATAAATAAATAATAAATAAAAAACAGGTTTGTTCTTTCTGGATTCTTTGTAAACTCTTTTGCAAGCCTGATCAGAATTTCCATCAAATCGGTCTCGACCCAAATGAGCTTAAATGATCCTACACTGAGTACTGCACCAGCTGGAGCACGGCCAGACTTCGCACGTTTATAGCCAACAATATCAAGACTCCAAACTGCTTTTATATCTCAATCATGATGTTTGATCCATCACACTTGGAAATAACTTCGGATAATTTCCTCCACTGACTGAGCTGTTCCTTTTCTGCGCGTTGTATATCAGTTCATATAAGTCATGCAAGTCTTTGTACGATATTGTGCAAGGAAAGTTTAAGTTCCTGACGTTAAGCAAACCCATCGATGACGACATTGAAGTGAGATGTGACGGCGGCAGTGAATACCGCAATGGGAAAATCAATTATATATTGGCAATGCAGAATCCTACATTACTTCTCTTATACTGCAGGCAGAAACATAATAAAAGCTTCAGAATAATAATAATAGTTCCCTGCAGCTATTTTGATCTGACTTATCTTAGAAACTTCGCATGGGGACTTCACACGGGTTACAATCACAGACGCAGACATGTACAAAACTCCTTAGTGCGAAAAATCCATGATGAATCTAGAAGGGGTTTAGGAATCGGGAACCGGAATCGGCCGACCAATCTCAAATCGCTATTTCGATACTACTCACTTATTTTTGTGCTTCACTTTTAAATTCTTTATTTTCTTGGTATTGACCTGTAATGCTTATTGACCAGATTCCAAAAGCCTATTTATGTTGGAACAAACTTTGGTTCATTAGAAAAAGCCGCGCATAGCCTGTTTTCTCTTTTAGAGTGCACATTGGTGAAGCGTATTGATTTCTTAATTATTGCTTTGCAGCAATGGTTGTCTTTTTAGGACAATACCGTTCTGTTTCAGCGTCAAGATCTGCATAGCTTACATTCCGCAGAACTTTCTTGCTATATTCAGTCTTCTCCGATCTATGTATTTTACCATAAGTCAATTAATGAAAGGTCTTCCTTGTTTAACTTATATTATTAGTTTCTTAATTTTCCGTTTACACGTCATAACTTTTCCTTTAATGGGTTGGTTTTCTTTAATCTGCTCTGCAGATGCTACTTAATTTTCTATTACCGTGAATTCTTTCGTTGCATGTTTTTGTTTTTGATTTTTATTTTAAATTCTCCGTTGTTTGAATATAACAGCAGGATTTTAGTTATGTATTCGTCCATAATTTTGTAATAAATTGTTCTGCAAGCGTTTTCTTTTGTCAAGCCTTCTTACTATTTGCTTTTTGACGAGCCTTCTTAATATTTGCCTGACAAGCCTTCTTACTATTTGCTATTTTGACAATCCTTCTTACTATTTGCTTTTGACAAGCCTTCTTACTATTTGCTTTTGACAAGCCTTCTTACTATTTGCTTTTGCGATCCTTCCTACTATTTGCTTTGACAAGTGTTCTTACTATTTGATTTTGACAAGCCTTCTTACTATTTGCTTTTGACACGCCTTCTTAAATTTCTTTGTCGCTTAACGTTTCCCTAGGGGTATTTTCAACTTTGTTTGATAAATATTTCCTGTAGTCGAACGGATTCATTGCTGTCTTGTTTATGTCGTATTTGGAAGATTTGATGATCTGATACCCAGCAAAAGTCTGTCCTCCATTCAAAAGGCAATTATACTTTGATTTTTAAGGGAATTTAAGTTTTCTTCTCGTTAAATCGGATATGACTCTTATCAGCATGAAATCTATATTCTGTGAGAGTGGAAGAAATGTTTGGCAAAAGCAGAAGAAAGTACACGTCCTTGCCATTCAAGTAGTATGCCTTCTTTACCAAATTCAAACATAAATATAATTTCTTTTAGAAAATAAATTTACATATATGTCCTTGATATGTAAATGATTGCATGTGACAAATCGTACCAAGATACTAAAATCTTTTTGAAAGTAAATGTTTTATCCAATATTTGTGTTGAATAAATTTCTGTAAAACTGTATTTAGAAATTTCCTCCAGTAAATGAAGTCTTTTTGTAAAGCAATAAAACATCCGTCTTGCTTCTCGCTCACATACTTAATGAGCCGCCGTAGGTCAGTTGCTAGGGGGTTGGACTCGGAATCCAAGGGTCGCGGGTTCGTTACTACCGAGAGCATCCTAGGACAGTAACCTCACTGTGTTCTTAAAATAGATACTTAGTTCTCACTTGCTGGGCATGATATAGCCAATACTGTGCTGAAAGTACGGTTAAAACCAACAAATAAATCCTAATATAGCCAGTACTGTGCTGAAAGTACGGAAAAAACCAACAAATAAATCATCTTTCTTTAATTAACGAGATTGTGATGGAAATATGGCAACAATTAACAAAAGACCCTTGTTACAATTTTTGAACAGTTTAATAGGAATTAGGTTGCGAATCTTCGTGAAATCCACGACTGTATGTACAAATATCACATTTTATATATCGACTTCATGACGAATCACACATCACATGTCCATTACAAGAGTGTTTGACATATATAACCAACAACAACAACATATATATAACATATAACATATATATATATATATATATATATATATATATATATATATATATATATATATATATATATATACGTATATACATACACAAATAAACTTAAACAATAATTTAGGAACAAGTAATAGTAAATAACGAGCATATATAAACTCATAAGAGAACAGTCATTTAGATTATTGATGAACATGACAATGCGATGGCAAGCATCGAGTAACTAATACATTCAGCTTGTACCGATAACGTCAAACTTATTTGCATTTGCTGTTGTGTCAAAATTACTTACAGTTTGAATTTATTAATTCGGTGTTGAGTAAGTGACGGCGATCACTAATAGAGCAGAAAATTAATTTTCTATTGATATTTCACTTTTTTAAAGGAAAAAATCAATACATAAAGATTTTGATACCATAAACGTTTAAATGTGATCCTCAAAATGTATCTTACAACGGTATCAAACCATTTATGAGGCATTAAAACAAGCTACAGACATAAAAGAAAATATTTAATGACAATTAATGGCGCTATAAACATGTTTTCGTCGAGAAGGTTTTAGAACTATGACGTGATTTTCTAGGGGGTTTTTTGGTAATATATTCCGTGACTGGGCTTTTTACGTTTATAGTAACGATCACCAAAACTATAGTTACCGTAAATAACTGCATTTCCATCTATTGCCTTAGTTATTCAGAAGCCTTTAAAATTGTGATTTACAAACCGTCTTCAGGTTATTTAAAATCTCAAACTAACAGCATAAGACGAAGAATGAAATACTTTCTTATCCTTGAAATGAATGGGTTTTCTTTAATTTGTTTCGTTTTAACGATTTCATTTCTTCAGTTACAAAATTACTGTTTAGTTTCTCTCACAATGAACAAAAGTCCTTGTGAGCCATTAAAAGTGGAATACTGCAGTTTGGTGTAGGTCTATATAATAAGTACAATGCGTTAGGTATTACTCAGAAAAATGTTTTTTTTTTTTGGTATGGATGATATTTTTGAAAGTTTCATTTAAAGACCAGTTTATGCCCTTAAAATAATAATAATAACAACAATAATGATAATGATAAAAATAATGATGATGGAGAGTGACGTCAACAAGAAAAAAATCGAATAGATGAGAATAAAGAAGTGATTCTTTCACAATTACGAAAATATGGAAATATAAATTAACGATGCATTGTAATGATGTTATTGAACAATGGTTTCCAGTGACCTCTATGAAGTATCAAACTCATGAATGTCACATGTTTTGTACGAGTCTACTGTACTTTTTGAAGCACTCCGTATCGTGTATTACTAGCTATAATTTCAAGTTTTAACGGACGGGGGGGGGCGCAATCAGTAAAATAGATTCTGCATATGTGGAATACACATTTACAGGTACAATTAATAATGCTTACTGAATCATTTAATAAAACACTGATGTGTGTGTTTGTGTGTGTGTGTGTGTGTGTGTGTGTGTGTGTGTGTGTGTAAATTTAGACGAATGCGATAACTAATGTATAGATTGTCGATTACATGTCTAGATAATTCCGAAATCAGAAAGCAGCATTCTAAGGAGCTGGGATGCGAATATTGTAAATAGTTGCAACAGTCTATCTCCTTTTCGACCGATCCACTGTGGTGTTTTATTCAAACACACCTCACTGAACTCTTGAAAAGAAAAGGCATCCGATGCTTCTAAGAAGATACAGTATCACTGTAATGTCTATGACGAAATACATAATTTTTAATTCCGAAGGATAAAAACAATTGTCTAGGTGTTCCCAATGTGATTAAAATAAACTTCAATCAGCTTCTGTGACTTTATACAGAATTTTCCATTGACCTTTCTTTAATTAGGGTCGGTTTTTCGTAAAGATGACATTATACATCTTTCAATGTCCGAATTCTATAATGAGTAAAATGGAATTCATTCCTTAATATTTTTCTCCTGCAAGCATACATTCAGCAAGATATCACACCTCGTTCATGTTCATTCAGAAATCCCATGGGCAGGTAGATCAACGTGCACGGTTGTTTCTAGCAAAATAGGAGTAAAAAAATAAACTCCAAATATTTTAAGACGTCGGGTGTGTCTATTTGACGACATAAATGACGTCACCTTATGGTAGAGAATAATAATGATACCCAACAACAGACGATTGCAAGCAGGTGCAGGTTATTGGAGGTATGTACAGCATTGGCGTTTCCCGCAACTTTTCCAGGTGACTCTTCTTTGTGATCTGAAATGAGACTGGCAACTGTGAATACATGAAAAAATTAAAACGATATACTTACAATGAAATGCAAATTCAGAAAACACTGATTTCATAACCGGAAGCATATTTGCTGACATTTTATGGCCTTCCTTTCACTGCCAGTTTTAAAATGAAATATAATAGTTTTAGGATACGTCAGGAAAAATATAAGGTTTCCAAGAAATCATTTGAATGTGTACATGCATCAAGATTTTGTAAACATTATGTCTAAAAGATAAGATTTATTACTTATTTCTGACACAGCGATGTAAGTATTAGAATCGAAGAATATTAAATTCACGAAATCTCTTGAAAGGAAGACTAATCAAAATTCGGAAGTTCACATAATGAATGTTTAATTCAACACGTAACATTATAATGCACATTCAGAACTCTAAGCCATACACAGCATAAACTGTCTGACATTCTCTTGGTGGTTTTTCTGTGTTTTCGAATCAAATTGGCACATATAGTTGGCTCGACAATATTGGGCGTTTTTGTCTCCTCAATCATGAAAGTTGTATTTTGAGGAATTGTTTGGAAAAAGTTTTATATAAGCCGAAATTACTTCACCCGTTGTATGTCAAACACTAACAACAGACTAAGCGAAGTCTTAACAAAAACCGATACATTTTCAACACCGTACTGAACTATAGAAAAACAGCCGTTTTATACAAGTGTTCTGTATTTTAAAATTGAAAATACTAAAACATGGTTTAAATAACAACGCCTTTATCTTTCCGCCGTCACACACGTCATGAGGTACAATCAGTTTATTCTGGCAGCAGAAGCAAATCAAGGGAAAAGTTGTATAATAATTTTAAATATGAACTGAAGCTCCATTAAGAAATATAATTTCTTACCATTAGTTTTACAAGTTTAACAGAAAAAATTGATTTAAATGTCTACATAGGTCTAATGATATCGGGAACTGACTATTACCATCAATCACCATATTTATATGTTCAGTTTTACAGTCGAGTCATCGAAAGAATTCTAAGGCAATAACGTATTACTTTTCCAGAGCGGAAAAGAAAAATGGACGAAAATTATAGAAAATACAGATTCAAGGAAAATAACGAAACATAAAGTTTTACTTACCTCTCTTATCTTTAAAACTTGACTCTGCTGAAAAAGACATAGCAAGACATATATTGGCCTTTTGTGATAGCACGTAATTGACCCAATTATAGCATACTAATTAAAGGATCATCAATAAATTGCGCCAGTGACTTCGTTTTAAAGTTTAACAATACTAATAATATTCAGAAAATTGTCCTCAAAAGTCGTTTACTTTAGAAACGTTTGCAATAATATTAATTATTTTCCTGGAATTACCTGCTTTGCACGTGCTTAGTATTAAAATAAATTCAAAGTCAATTCTTGTTTAGAAAGAAAATAAATGAGGTGAATAAAAAACGTGTCGCTAGTGTAAATCTGAGGAATAATACTCCTGGCAAAAGCTGTCATTTGTTTCCCTCTGACATTAAATGACGCTTGGATAGCGAAAAAAATTGTACTTTCCTTAATGGATGGGCAAGTTTTCAGAATATGTTGCAATGTCAGCACATGCTGATCTATAATTGGTTTAAAATAATTGATGTGTAAAATATGCATGGCATTCTAATGCTTCTTTTGAAATACAATCAAGTGCACAATAACAAAATCGTATACAAACAATAAAATAGTGTAAACAACATAAAAGTATTGTTTGCGGTTGCTCGAAGTTTCTGTTACATTTTAATTTTAGCTTAAAAAAAGGTCATTTACATCTCAACTTGCTACGGTTTGTTTTAATTTTTGAGCGTATACTTGTAATTATTGTAAATAATTTTAAGAAAAATTCATTAGACTGAGTGAGATTCACTACCTCGTTTATATTTAAACCTAACGTCTCGTTTATTTGAAAGGGCTTATACATAATCAATGAATTTTGAAATCTTATTGGTTTCTATATACATGTAGTATATAAAAAGAGTATACTGCAGCAAATCCTTGTATTCCATTTTATCAAATCACTTATTTTATTCTGGCAAGTCCGTTTCTGTACAAATATTACATTCCTACTAAAACAAATCAGTATGTGTTTTCAGACCTCGGCGGTTAATGCAATATTATTCATTATAGCATCTTTTTAAAGGTTATAATATCTATTTAAGGGTTATAGTATATATTTAAGGGTTATAATATCTATTTAAGGGTTATAATATCTATTGAAGGGTTATTTATATTATCTATATAAGGGCCATAATATCTATTTAAGGAGTATATTATTTAAGTGTTATATTATCTAATTTAAGGGTTATAATATCTCTTTAAGGGTTATAGTATCTATTTATACATATATACACACACATACATACATACATACATACATACATACACACATACATACATACATACATACATACATACATACATACATACATACATACAGACATACATACAGACATACATAAGTACATACCGTCCTAATAATGGTTTGAGTGATGGTACTTGCATAATTCAAATTGTCGGCTGCTTGAATATTGCCAAGAAATATCCAGTGTAAGGCAAATAATAAAACCCATTTGGGAAAGCATTGCGGGTCAAACATTTTGCTAAATATAAGAATTAGCGTCGCGGTTTACCTCATATGCATTGTATTATTATCATTTGGATTGCTACTATCACAATCGACCAATTATTTCTAAAAAAAAAAATATTATCTCCATGTGCACTGTAATATTATTTCGTTAAGACACCTATTTATAAATTGTGCTACCTTCAATATTAAACGAGAACGATGAAACAAAACTGATCATTTGATATTTTAAAGTGTACAGTTATAGCTAATAATAGTCAGTATCATTGAGCGTCCATTTTTCTTTTAATATCTGGAAAACATTTTACTATTTCTTTATCATTGCAAACTATAGAACATTTTCAGCAAATCGGGACTAGTACACTTATTAAGAGCAACCAGGTTTTCGAGATTAATCCTTTCCTAATAAAATAATTCTAATGAATATTTAGGTCCATCATTCATTCAGTGTCAGATTTTAGCACTGTACAAAAAAATGTTGTATCAACAAAATGATTTAAATGATATAGCTCCGATGCCATTTCTTGTTATTGCTATCAATTGCATGCCATTTCTTGTTGTTGATATCGGTCCCATGCCATTTCATGTTATTGCTATAGGTCAGATGCCATTTCTTGTTATTGCTATCGGTTCCATGCCATTTCTTGCTAATGCTCTCGGTCCCATGCCATTTCTTGTTACTGGTATAGGTCAGTTGCCATTTCTTGTTACAATTGTCATCAATTGCTATAGATCCGATGCCATTTCTTCTTACAGTTATGGTCATCATACATCGTGTTAATAATGTAATTAGTTATTAGAAACTACCCGATCAGCAGTCTGTGACAAGAGTGGCATTTATGGAACAGTGGTAATGTTATGACAGTCTAATGTACTGCATAGCTTATCACCAAACTTCAGAAGTTCCTGTGTTTTTCAAAACCAATCACTTCTAATAACTGACCTAAAAAATTGGAGAGCTTCACAACATGCAAAACATCTCCGTACCTCTGAAACTAAAGACTTGACAACGGAAGGGCTCCAATGAGCTTGAGCAATTTTTCGGTTAGCGAAATGTTAGTAAATTACAATCGAGACGTACATTAGATTAACTTTATCAAGCCAACACAACAAAATACATATAAAGGGCTAATTGTGTGGAATTATTTTGTTATACTATTAACATGCATAGATTTACGAACTGGTCGGTGCAACGATAATTAATATAAAATAGTTGCATAGTAAGATAGTAAATCGCCAGATAGCAGAGGCGTTTAATTAGCGGCTATTGTGCAGAGTGAGCTTATAGCATGTTTCCGAACTTTGATTCTTTCTATATCTAAAAATTCAGTGTTTAGAAGACGTATTTTTTGTTACTTTGAACTATTCGTAATGTATCACTTTTGATGATAATTCATTAGTGACGTACAATATCTAAGAATGACATGTTACAACTGATAACAACACCGTTAAAATTAGCACATGAAAATTAAAAACTCCTAACCCGTGTTGACGATTCGCTGACACTCGGTGGAAATTTGATAAAACGTAAGATTCTAAGTACATAGAGACAACGGCGAAGGGATCACCTGAGTATACTGTTTTATACTGCTTCTGTTGATGGTCATTGAGATGGGGAGGACCTAAGGGAAGAAAAAGGGAAACAGAAATAGCAGTGTGCATTAATACATCTTATGGCATCAGTGTAACCAAGTGCAACGTTGTGTTAGGTTATTCAGAAAATAAATACTGAATGAAAGATGGGGCTAATCTGCCCATTTAAACTCATTAAAGAAATGAGTAATTATAAAGACATTTTCAAAATATTTGCAAGCGATAAAACTGTTTCTGTCTTTAAAGAGTCGAGCAAAGGTTGCTACTAAGAAAAAGAACAAAACTCTACGTTATATGGGGCTGAAATTCTTAATGGAAAATAAACGTTCACGGTCATATATTTAAAACTTTAGTGTAGAAGCATGGTTCTTCAAGTCAGAACATGGAGGACTGCAAACGGTTACATATTGGATAATTGCTGGGGAGGCTTCAGTTTAAAGAATCAGTCCCAGTTCTAAAAAAAAAAATTGTAGACTTTTTGGAATTCCAATCAAGTATGCAGAAAATGCATTCAATTGAACGGCGTTTTAAACGATAGTCCATTATATAGTGTATAACAGCCAAAGCAAACTAAAACTTGTTCCGATTGGAAAATAAAAATTTCACTGCACATGAGACGATGATATCGGTTGTAAATCCGACTGCATCACTGCTACGAATGTCACCCTTTTCCACTTGACATTTCCAAATTATGAAATAATTATAATATCAAAACTAATCTTCCGCCTGAAAATGTATTTATGCACTGTTCATACAATTAATGTAAATGCGCTTGTGCCAAATATCCGTAATAATTTGAATATTGTGCATATATATATATATATATATGTATGTATATGCATGTGTGTGTGTGTGTGTGTGTGTGTGTGTGACAGTTCAACTGGTTAATATTTAGAAAGTCAAGGAAAACATGCGAAGAAGCCAGCAAGCAATGTGCGTGAAGTTTGCAATCCGTTCAAAAAGCGCCAGAAATATGCAATTTTCTGAACTAAAATCTATTATTAGCAATAAATCTGAGATTTCTAGCGCAATGTATTTGACATCACTAATTTCGTATACGGGTAAAACAATCCCGCGATTAAGAAAATACTAGTACACTGTCGCAATATAATTTTGGCATGGCTCACTCATAAAATGATACGACAAACTAAAATGCAAATTCTGAAATTTCTATCGCATTAGCTTGGTGTAAAAGTTTCCTATTAACATATTCGGTAAGCGGATAAGACAACACTATAATATTCATAATATATATATATATATATATATATATATATATATATATATATACACAGGCTCTTTAAGACTATGTCACAATAAAGTTACTGGATTATCGTTTATACAATTTAGTTTTACATTGTGTTAGTAACAGATCAACATGATCTAGGCGTATAGCGAAGATTACAAATCGAACAGTCTGCTTTTTGCTTTTTGCCGTGAAATGTTTTTCAAAATATATCATTGAGAAGCACTTTATTACCTGTAGCGGTCATTACGTAATAATGGCATATCAAATATTTTTAATAACAAAAAAATATAGTTAAAAAATATAAGCGACACATTTAGAAAAAGATCCAAAATGTTAGCACAAATTACAAGCATGGTAAAAAATGTGACAAGTTAGTATTTTGAGCCTCAAGCGTAAGATCCTCGTGATACATTTGTCATGCATAGGTAACACGCTAATTTTGATATCAAATGTTAAAACAAAAATGGCATGCAAAACAAAACACATGTGACAAAATGGTAATGCTGCGGCCTACGCACAAGAGCCGCGTGGCACAGTCATTACGCTCATGCAATGAACTCACTGAGTTGTCCTATATAAAAGTGATCCCCTCTGGGAGAGTGGGAAAATACATAATTCATGGAGCACAAAGTCAAATCGCAAAGCCTAGATAAAGACCTGCTGTAAGGAAAAAGGGAAAAGTGATCCCCTCTGGGAGAGTGGGAACTGGTACATTCATGAGGCAATTACACCCACGAGTAATATAATATATCATATATATAAATGGCTTTCAGATTCATTAAATAGGAGTGCAAGCATATAAAAACGTACGGCAGCAATAATCAACACGTGTGTGGAATCTTCAACAGCTTTCAGCAATCTAATTCAATGAAATAGCAATTAGATTTAATGTTGAGACTTATGAATAGACTCATCCAGGAGGGAGAGTAGGTGAGTACATATATATGCCACATAATAAGAAAGTTCTTAATATTTTAATATAGGTGAAATGGATACTATCTTTTAATATTTATTCAACATTTGGACAGAAAAGGTTTGAACGTGCACGATGGATATTTGACTTGACTGAGTATTGAGCATTAGTCATATATCGGTATCAGATACTAAGTGGAAGCTATTATATGGACTTAGCAGAATGGATTAAAACAAGAGTTCCCCGAAAAGACTGACGAACTACCGGCTAAAAGAATTTCCAGGATCCAAGATACACGACTATTTCCTCCTTTAACTGTTGACTGTTGAAACCATCTTTGATATTCTTCAGGGATAACTAGACTTTCAAATTAGCTGTTGTGGTACACATACTGAATGTCAGCTTGGCACCATTTTCATTTAGGACAAAGTAGACATCATCAGAAGGCATTTACTGAAAACCACATGTCATAATGATCATCCATTTAGGTGGAGTAGTGACGACAAGCTACATCCATCTATTGAGTAGCAAATAACAAGATTTTCAAAATGGCTGTCTTGGCAGTCATTTTCGAATGCCAGATCAGTGCCATGTTAGTTAGCACAAACTAGACATAAAAATAGTCTTTTAGTTAAAACCCCATGTTTTTATATGACCATCACCATACATTTAAGAGGAGTAGCGATAAAAAAAATTTCAAGATGGTCACAGATACGGTTATAGTGGATGTCCTAGCAACACCATTTTCATTTAGAACCAACTTGACCATGGGATGAATGTGTGTAACGTTTCGAGGTAATCCTGCAAGTAGTCGAGCAGTAGTAGCGATAACAAAATTGTGCTACGGATAACAGATAATGCTATAAGCTATTTTGGTCTGTGACCATTAGAGCTAACAACAAAAAAGGAAAAACGCTTGAATCAATGTGAAAAATACATTATATTTGGTAGATGTTCGATAAACGAATATGGAATTAGGAATACTGACAATAAATATTAAAACTATCTGTAAATGTGTTTGAAAAATTGGGAGGGGAAAGCAATAGATTTGTGACAGAAGAAAAGGAAAGGAATTACAATAGATCTTGTATAGTAACTAAAATAGAAAAATAGTCATGCCCATATATCATTATATTTTAGTACATTAGACCAAATCTTTATAAAGAAAATGCTCGAGTGTCTTCTATACACAAGAATCATTATGAGAACACAAACGACTTTATCACAATGCAAATATGTGGATATAATGCTCAAAGAAAGATTCAGTTGTTAGATAAAAACTAAATTAAATGCTCCGCATGCTTTTGTTATGACTTTAAAACTATGTTTTTGTCACAGGCACAAACATGTACCCAGCCATCTTACATATCCTGAAATAGTTAATTATCAGAACAATGAAAAACATGTCTGATTCCGCAACGGTTTCGTAGTCTTAAGTTTATGAATTGACAATCAAGTTGGAAGCATGCTTTGGGTTCAAGAAACATTTTTTTAGGACAACAATCAAAACAAAATTCACGATTAGAAATTTACAAAAAGACTGAAACATGCGGTCTACATATTTCAGGAAGAGCCAAACACTTACGCCATTTTCCATAAAGGTTGTTAATAAAGGTGGACTAGAGAGGATTATTCTTGCTCAGACTGGAGTGTTGAAATTTCTACGATTAGCGAAAGTTAATACTGGTTGGCTAAGCTAAACGATGGGGGTGGGGGGAGTCTCCAGACGAAATTTCATAGTGTATCATGTATCATACAGCAAAAAAATTTAGGCAGTCCAAGTTTTTTTCTTGCTGAAGGAAGAATGTCTTGACTCCGGGAGTAGGAAGTGTTCTCCCGTTAGAAATTGTCCAAGGGACAGAGGATCTGGAAATTTGAGAGACGCGGAACCAGAGATAGATTCAGCTTCATAGAAAAGGGATCGAGTCTCGGAAAAGGTACAACGGTATTGTCTCAATCAGATACAATATACATTGATGTAAGTTAGTAACTATATGTTGAGTTTCTTCGTTTTAAATTCATGCTTCACTTTTCCTTGAGTTCACAAAATAATCCATCATTTATCTGTCTTGAATTTAATAGAAATCATGTAGTGTAAGAATTTCATGCATTACTCTGATACGAATTATGAGAATTAAGTTATTTGTATTAAATGTTATAGGAATCACGTATCCTGAAGATTTCATGCATTTATTCTGATACAAACTGTAAGAAGTAATTTATCTGTCTTAAATGATTTGTGTCATGTATGCTGAGAATATATTTTTCTATGTCTGGAAATGTATGTCAATGAATCGCTAATTAGCAAGGAACGCAGTTAAGAGCAGTGAAGTCCATTAATTCGTTTGTGTAAATAATTCTTTGATGATAAGCGAGTTCGGGAAGGAAGAAACAAAAAATAGCTCCATACCTGTACTGTACAGTGGAAGGAGAACAGTCTCCAACTAAGACGACTGATGACCAGAAGAGGAGAGAGAGAGAGAGAGAGAGAGAGAGAGAGAGAGAGAGAGAGAGAGAGAGAGATTCTGTCAGATGTAGACTATATGGGCTATCTTATTAGTAGGTTAGTAGGCTGATACTTCGAAACTTATTGATTCCAAGATTTGTATACAGTTCAGCTCCAAACTGATCAGCAGTCTAATATCAATTATATCAGGGGTCGCTGTTTTTCTTCACAACTTTCTGCCATCTGTGAACATGAACGCCACGAACAACTGATATTAAAACCGTAAAAAATTTACCCTTCGATTTAAGCTGTTGTAGAATGCACGCTCTTGTTTGCGGGATATTGAAATCAAACTGTCCGGATAATTCAGAACAAAACGGCTAATTGAATTTTGCCTAAATTTTTTGACTCGTTTTCTAAGAGAAAATGAATCATTCAAATGCCATGTTCAATTTCATTGTGTTTATTTAATTGATTAAATTGTAATATTTCACATACGCAGGCTCATGTTGTTTTATTCTATATCTCTGTTATCCCATCTGTTAATTTTGATATTTTATTTTATTGTTAACTCGATCCGGGCAATAACACCGTGGTCGATCATCTCCTAGATAACGATAACCAAAACACCATAAGGAGTGGGGATCTTACATCATCCCACCATCCGACACATGCACATTAAAAACAAAGATATGTCATTCACTCCAGAAGTCTTAACCTCAAAATATATGTAGGTTTAAAATAGAACAAGATGCGCAGAGTAGTCTTATTTGCTCATGGTCATACCTTACGTATTTCTGTAGACAAATTTGTGGACTAGTATCCAATAAATTATTTTTATATTTTAGTACTGTCGTATCCCTACACGAACTGGCTGATGCAAAAGATTATAATGCGCGAACAATTTTGTGTTTATTACTACCGCTTTATTATAATTGCTGTTGTACAATATACAATATGGAGAATTTTGTTTACCTGGAAAATTCAAACCTTCTCATATGCAGATGATATTAATTGTTTACTTTTAGCGATATGAATAAAACTGTAAGTGTCATAAAATGCGAAACATTATCCTAGATAATCGACATAATTGGGAACAATGAAGATCTATTGCCTAAAAATCCTTCTTCTATTTCGGTACGAATTAGCAGAAGATTCAATGACAACCGCCAATTTCCATTCTATTCTGTTTTATGAGCAGCATTCTTTACGTTGACACTAATTGGTCATCAGATAAACAGATGGAAAATACAAACAGTATCCAAATATCGATACTATTAGACCTGGTTAAACCAGTAATATATGCAATTGCACATATATGGGCGGGTGATGACACAGAGTAAACACCAATAAATAGTTTCCTAGATGAGAGTAAGTCTGTAGTGTATGCGTTTGATCTACCTTTGAAATCATTTGGTTAGAACGAACACGTAATGTTTATATTTTCCACGTGCGATACAGTCAGAACGAATGGGAAAACGGTTTTAAATCATGCAAAAGGAACTGCAAAATTTATATGTTTAGAAGCTTGTAATTGTTTTAAAAAGTTCGAGTCGTCTCCTTCTAACAGAACATAACCAAACAAAATCTAAAGAAATATTTTTGTATCTAATTTAGGGCAATTATATTTCCCACTTCCATACGGGGAACCCGAGTTAAAATAAGGGGGACCCCGACTTAAGAAACAAACAATAGAAAGAGAAAACATGCTGAATGCTAATGTGGTCAGCAGACGACTCTTGCAAACTTACCGTTTAAGACATTGACTTTAACACTGGTTACTTGTACATCTGACACCCGGCATATGTATGTTCCCGTGTCATCCATACTTGCACTTGTTATTCTTAATTTACTCGTGATAGTTTTTGCACTGAGTGAATAGCTTTCTGTAATTTCTATCTTTCGGTCACTATCAGTATGCAGTTTTTGACCGTCCTTGAACCAGTCAATATTGTCAGCGGGGTCACGACTTCCTGTTGCATTGCAGACGAGAACTATTGCCATATCTCGATCAACGTGCAGCTTGCCATATATTTTTATGTCTGTAAAGATAATATAAAGTTAATCTTCGGTGTCCCAGGATTAATGTGACACGTTTGGCTAAACGTTGCGTCTAATAAAAGGTCAGTGATAATTAAGCTTCTGCTATGCATTAGGAATGAAAATATGGGCATCTAATTGGTAACAAGAGATTTGTTGCCTGATGGTTTTAGATAGACTTTATCATTTGAAATTTTCCATACGGTGTTGGTTTAAGAACATTTTCATATGTTTTCTCTATGGTGTTTACTGAACCTTTTAGAGACACAGTAGAAATCTTTGTTCGTTCAACTCTGGCCAAAAAGTATTTTGCAGAATCAAACAATCTATAGCTAGAGTTGAACAGCGAACATTAAAACATCTTTAATTGTTTTCAAGTCTAATTTTGTTTATTGCGCCTTTTAAGGTCAAATATAATTGCAAGAACTACGCATACAGTGTTAAATGAAAGGCTTCCTAGTCACAAATAAAGAACATAAGCCCATACCAATATCTTCAATGAGCAGAAAAGGACCCCAGCCTTAAATATGATCAATTCAAAAACATTTGAAGGATTTATTAAAAATGCAATTAAATGATCTCCAGGGATCCTAAATAGATTGCATGGTCGGTGAAAAGGAAACAAACTGATAAAGTTGGCTTGAGTAAAAATTTATTATGTAGACCCTATAAGATCTTTCAAATTAACTTTAAATCAGGTCTCTCTTGTGAAGCAAACTGAAGTCAGTTTTTTCCTACTATTTGTCACAGTATAGACGGATTATATATTTTCACAGCTTGACTTATCTTGTGCTGAAATTCCATGGCCAACGAGCAATTCATTTTCTGTAAGATGAAATCATTTACAACAGAGGATTATGCACGATAGCAGTGGAATCTAAGTTCTAAATTTCTACCGTATCGAAGGTTCCACAGTTTTCATCCCACTATGCTGTACATTTCATGCGTTCAATCTTTCCATTTTCGCACGTTAGGATTTGAAACTTTCTTGATGGCACGCTCCGCTAATTTTGCAGTTTGTTCATGATGTTTCCTTGCTTAATATTTTATAATATTATATAAGGGCTAGTATAACATAATGCGTTATGTACTATATCCCCCCATTTCCCTTTTTCAGCGTATATAAAGTGCTTGTATTGCTTTGCAAAGATTCATTTTTATGTGAAACAAATACATTGAATCCAATGACGTGTATTCGACATCTTCTTTAACAAAATGTTTAAATCAACTTAAATGACTTAAACATAGAAATCAATTTTTACTAGTGCTGCCACGTACATCTTCGAGTAAGAAGACCACAAAAGCAACATAGGACACAAAAATGAGATAATTAAAAGAAACCAAAACAACTCAAGCCATGGTGCACGAGAGCAAACCGCTATACAATACTTAGTGTTAAATATGCTAATACCGGCGTTTTTCTGCGATATATATATATATATATATATATATATATATATATATATATATATATATATATATATATATATATATATATATATATATATAAGCTTTGGGAGAAGACACCAACATACCGGACTAATATCGGTTATAAAATTAATTCGCAAATGAATGACACTGGAAAAACACGGTTTGTGGAACTACTCCATTTTTTTTAAAGCCTACGAGAAAAAAATAACGATGACAGAGCAAATCCATGTTTGTGCTGCAGTTGGTATTCCGGTTGAAATGCACCTGCTAGGACGTGATCCTGTTATCGACACCAATTGAAACGACTTCTGCAATCGCGAATGCTCTCTAAAAGAGCCGCCAGTTTGGCACCGGAATCTTAGTACACTTTAAGAATTTCGCACAATGGACTTTTTCTAATTATGGACACGGATACTTATATAGATCTTTAATAATGGATATAGTCAAAATTAAGGCTTTTTTGAATTTATTTCTAAAATCAAAATTATTCTTTCCATTTGAAATAAAAATAAAAATAAAAATGTATGAACGCCGCCGGTATTAGCTCATCTTGTGCATACTACAGAGCACCGTGTGTTCTTCAATATCGTTCAACTTAGAAAATGCGTAAAAACTGCAAAATAATTTCGAAGTTTACATTAAATCATCTAATCGTTCATCATACTGGCCATACTGCAAAAAGACACAGATTTTGTATGTATATAGGGCAAACCCTTCATTTGCATACTGTTCGTGGTTAGGCAGGATCGATTGCTTCCCGTTGCTTACATTTATTTGACATGGGATCCAACTATAAGCTAGTCACTTCAATGATCAAGGTATTACGTATGAGTCATCTAATTCAGCTCAAAAACATTTTATTCTTGAGTGATAGAACTGTTGACTAAACATGATAAGTATCCGTTTTTAAACGCGTATTTCGTACGCTGACGGCAGAAGAGTAACTGTTTTTAATGTTTAATTTCACTTAAATGTCTTCTACCTAACTAGCTAGAAGCTCAAAATTATTGTCGTCTGTTCATGGTCGTAACGCAAAGCAGCAAATTCGTGGATGATCATTAAATTACACTATATGTAAGATTCAAACAGGAAATTCTTAAATCAACAAGGGAAATACAAGCGCGTGGCAAAATCGTATGATATAATTTGCATGAAATGGAAGCCATTAACCGATAAGAGTTAAACATACTGGATTAATTGTCTTGTATTTTATGAATAGTGTTTGTCTTTACATATTGTTTTTTATCATTATAAAGACAGTCAGTGTAAAACTGGCCTTATTACATATTGACTGCAGAAATAGAAAAAAAATAAAAGCAATATTTTCTGATAACACTCAACGTAAATTTGTTTTGTCCTTTTTCTTCTTGAACAATATTTATCAAAATAATAAATTTTAATTGGAAGTAGAGGAAAACGAATATTGATCAGCCGCAAGATCACACACTGGAAACATCGACATCAATAGATGCATTTGATGAAAACGCTTATTGCTGGATATGTTTCGTAATAGATTTAGAAGCCACCCCCCTCAAAAAAAATATAGACTTAGAAGTCATACCTAACTCTGATTAAGTAAATAACCGAATTAATTACATTAATCAAGAATCCACTGAAGAACAAATATATTTACTGTTTATTATTAGCAGTGGCGGCGCGAGGAGGATGGGAGATAGGAAGGAGGGGGCGGAGCCAGATGAAGGGGGAAGCAGTCAGGTGTTCTTTTTATTTTTGCAGCTGAAATTTTCATTGTATTTTAGCTTGAGCTTAGTATAACGGGGGCAATTCTTCACAAAACCTTTATTTAGGAGGGGAACCCTCGCGCCGCCACTGACTATTGAATAAACAAATAAATAAATAAATAAATAAATAAATAAATAAATAAATAAATAAATAAATAAATAATATTTTCTCGACTGTTATACACTTGATATTTTATTTGACTTAGTAAAGTTAAAAAGCTATTTTTGTCACTTAAGGAAGCGCAAAATGACAGTCATATCGTTTTTCACCGAATGTTTTCCGAGAATGTTTGAAGTGTCAT
Organism: Megalonaias nervosa; assembly: GCA_016617855.1. Classification (NCBI taxonomy): domain Eukaryota; kingdom Metazoa; phylum Mollusca; class Bivalvia; order Unionida; family Unionidae; genus Megalonaias; species Megalonaias nervosa. The sequence goes on along the minus strand of JAECUM010007832.1, from coordinate 1,595 downwards.
ATTTGTTCTTCAATTTAAAATTAGAAGAATAAACACATAAAACGTAATAATGTATAAAACTACTTTGAACCGTTGGGAATTAACATAGAACTCAAAAAAATACAAAATATTTAGGTGAAATAACTTTCCTTAATTTCATTTTTAAGGTAAATCTTCTTCTTGCAGACCCGTAATCTGACAATAAATTGGTTGTCTTAAAATTGAAAAACTGATACGTAGCATTTAAGAATTTCATTATGTTATTTCACACCTCAAGACTTCATAATCAATTTGTCACTCGTCTAAAGGAAAGGTATAACGATACCTTACGTTAGTTGCAAAGTTCTTTGAAGGCATAGGTCGATTTCCGTAAACAATCATACGAAAAACAAATCGTTATCTTAAAAAGTGATTATGTCTTTAGAAACCGTTAAAGGTTAAAATAATTAAAATGACTGAGAAATAGTTTCAGCAAGATTCAAAAAGAAAATGACGTATCAGTGGCGTAGCTTGGGGAGGGCGGGGTGGGGTGGGGGAGGGGGACAGTTGTCCCCGGGCGCCATGTGCCAGGGGCGCCAAAATGAGGAAAATACAACTATTCGTTATCTCAGATGCACTCGAAGGGGGGCGCCAAGTTTATGTTTTGTTCCCGGGCGCTAAGTAAAGTGCGCCAAGTTTATGTTTTGTCCCCGGGCGCTAAGTACCCTCGCTACGCCACTGTGACGTATGAGATGTTTGTAGAGAAAATCGTATTATCCTTTTTTTATTTGGACTATGGTCACGCGTTTCTTGGTGTACGCATTTAATAGAAGACTACGAATTATCTCACCTGGCTTCGGTGACGAATTATCTGAAAGAGATAATTTATTTAGAATAGTGAAATACAGTTTTGTTAAGGAAGATAATGAATACAATTTACAATTTAAAGACAATGAAGGATATTTTATACTTTAACAAACTGGTTTGTTTTTAGAGTTGGCTTTGATCTCAATTTTGAAAAGCAATGGAGAGAAAAACGAAGCTCGAGCAATGAAATGTCATGAACAATTAAGAAAATCTTGATCATGTGACCCATAACATTTTAAACAGGATACACAATTTCCAAGAACTGGTGAAACAAATATAATTGTTCATGATCAAAAATATTTACTAAAGCTTTGTAACTTACACCAAAGTAACATTTTTAAAGAAAGATATTACCTGTAAGTATTTGTACAATTATATAGGTATAATTATGAGTGGTAGATTTTCTACAATAAAGCAAATGAAAACATTCATGAAAGAAAGAATCCTCTTGACAATTAACTTGCCACAAAGTCGTGTCGACATTATCCCTACCTACAACATTTAATGTAATGAACTTCCTGAGGTCCTTGTCCTTGGTGCTGACTTGGCATTCATATACACCCGCATGATGAGGCTGGACGTTCTTTATCATTAAGTTCCATTCTGGTGAATTGCGAATGTGCTGGACATCATAATTGCTGTCTTCAGTGTATGTCATCTCTCCAACTGTCAAAGGGTAAACCTGACCATGTCTCCTCCATGAAACCTGTCAGAACCATTCATATGGGTAAGGGGCATTGTTTTCAGTCAGAGCCATATATATATATATA